>JAEAOA010000627.1:592500-785000 GCA_016746295.1 Potamilus streckersoni
CACAGAGAGTTAGTTCATATATTCTGAGAAATATGACATATTCATATACTAGGGTGAATTCATGAAATTCCTATGCAACTCTACATATCGAATATTTAATTACATGAGATCCATTATTCTCTCAATGAATTGATAATCTAAAAAAATCAAAGAATTAACTTGTAGAAATAACATATTGCTAGAATCCTACGAAATGAATACATGAATACATGCGTGAATCAAAATATATTGTATCAGCAAAACAATGAAACAAATGAAATAGCATATTAAAAATTTTAACTAAAATTGCGTACCTTACTGTCGTTTTCTTTTTCCAAACAAACAACCTGTGTCTTGTTCTAAGTGATCTATCCGACCATTTGTAATTTCACGAAGACATTACTTCATTAACTAGCGCCTATGGAGTGCACTTAATATTCTCTCAGAAAACTCTAACTAAAGGATTATCCAAGAGATAGTTCCCTAAATTGTTTCTCAAAGTGTACGCCCTTAAGTTTCCATGGCCAATCAGAAATAACTGTTCCCTTTCCCTCCAAATCGAGTGGCTCTTGTAGAAAGGATGAAAGTCAAGGGTTAACACAAGTAAGTGTAACTACTATAAATTCAAAACTAAGATAATCAAAGCGCGCTCAAAAATAAATGTGGAACTGGTATTACTTAAACACGACCAGCTTGCAAGAGCCCACCTTGAGTTATTTATTACGTGACTCCTGCATGACGTCCGTGAAGAGTTGTACACTTCAGACAATTTAATTGTAGTGCTATCGTCGCATCTTTGGATGACGAACATAATCAAAACATGAAACAGTATACGAAATTCAAAATTCGAACAATATTACTTTTTGATGCAACAGAGATGCTTCAAAATGCATTTATGTCATTGTCGTAAGTAAATAAAGAACAACAAGTTGCTACCATAAAAGATCGTCCTACCAAACCCACACAATGGTGCTTTCCTGAGTGTTGCGTGTGTGATCACATATCCAGATGGTTTCGCTCAATAACACAGAAGAACACAGGAAGGTCTAACATCAAACAAAACTGAAAGAAAACCACAAACATACAAAATTAAACTAACCATGAATAAGAAAACAAGTCTAGAGGAATGTCTTCTATACATAAGTTATTCTCGTTGTGTGAGGATCTTAAATGTTTACATTAATGTGCATGTTAACGTTGTAGTATAACCTATCTGTCTTGGTTGATTGCAGAAGGATTGTATGATAAAGTAATGTAAATACGCATACAAAAGTTACTGTATAATGTACGATATTATCAGCTAGGAACAAGGCAGTGGACACATAAATATGCAGTTTGCAATTTAGTTAACATTAGTTTTTGCAAAACAAAATCAAGTAAATATATTTTGTTCCATGAATATCTACACTGCAACCAAGTGATATCTGTAAATTAGGAATTACAATTCAGAAAATGTAAAAGTTACAATTACGTAAAGATAGCATTTGTCAACCAAGCACGTCTTTCTATACAGGTGTTAAACTGAATAGTACAAATCGGAAATGTCATTATTTGACACAAAGACATAATTTGCACCCTCAGCAATCAACAGGTAAAGTGCAGAAAGGATATATATATATATATACATATATATATATATATATATATATATATATATATATATATATATATATATATATATATATATATATATATATATATATATATATATATATAGTGGTAAATTAGCGGCGTTCAAAACACACCAATCTCTTCCACTACGGTTCGTTGCTAGGGAATAACCTCCCGCGGTGTAATATACCCAGTGTGGATAGATAGAAAGAAGAATGCAGATCTCTGGACAAGTATATTGAAGAAATAAACACAATGATCCCCCTTTCAATGAACAAACATATTTATTAGTTTAACAACCGAATTTAAAATGAAAAGAAATAAATTACTTGGTTACAAAAGAAGGAAAAATGTACTAACATATACTCAAATAAAAAGCAATACAAATACAAATTTTTTTACTGTTACAATTACTTGTCAAAGACATAATTAATTCTATTCGTCATTGCCTACGAGATGTGACCTTTGAGTGCAACGACGAGTAACATCATCAACTATCTTATCCGGACATCGAATCTTCCGTTCGTCCCTGCTCTGCCAACCTTTGTCTAGTCGTCTGGATCTGGACTCTTGCCAGTCGAACTCTAATTTGACCCTGGACCTAGACCTCGGCTCAGAATTTGCTCTGAAACTTTGAATTGGTATATGAATTTTCAGGGAATCAAAGGAGTCTCAGGAAAAGTTTAGGAAAGCTGTTTCCTTTTGAATTTTCTTATTCTTTTCTAACGAACCTCAAATGAGACAACTCTCACGCTTTACTGCAATCAAGAGAGACGGCTTTCACGTTTCCCGGAGTCGACCCCTAACTTCTTTCAAGAAAGATTGAAGGCAGAAGAAATTCTCCAAAGCTAAACCCTTAATTCCTTACCGAGTTACGCCAATAAATCCCCATTAACCAATCAGAATCGACTGTTTCCTAAATCTTCTCCGTATAATATTTGATTGTCAAGACAGCTAATCATACCGTAATTAACGTTCTTTTGAACAATCAATTATTGCCAAGCTACTCCCTTTAACCGGTTGATTTTGTGAAAAGTCTTATGTCATACCCTTGTGCCATAGCATATGACTTGGTCAAGTTTCGTCGCGTGGAACGAATTTCCTTTGACGTTCAGAGATGAAATGAAAATAATCATATATCTCTAGCCCTTTCTACTTTAATTAAGTTGACTTTGATACAATTCATTTAACTAATGCTTCTAAGAGTTTTCAAAATTCGACACATCACACACACATAATATATATATATATATATATATATATATATATATATATATATATATATATATATATATATATACAAATTTAATGTTTCCATATTAATTTTGAGGGATCAAAAATAAATATCATTGTGCAAGTTGAAGTACTAGAAAATCAGTAAATCAAAATGAAGAAAGGTCTAGTGAACTAGTGCAACAAAGAAAAAAAAATTAGTAATAGAATCACATCATAAGTATGTTAGGACGAAATACTATGGATATAACGATTTATGAAGCTGTTTATGCAAAGTTTCCTGCAGCAGCTCATAGATTTCAAAATGTTCATCTTGCTCTAGTGCAATAGCACTCTTGGGATGATGGCAGCCATAGCATTTGAGAGTCAAACTTTTCTGAGATTCCATGAAATTTATGAAATTTCACTTTTTTGCCTTCATTGTTTACTCGGTTGGTTTTGGGACAATTCTATATTCAGGAGATGTCAACTCTATTTTCATGTCAGCTCATCTCCCTGGATATATATCTTGATTTGACTCATACCAATGTTTAATTTTCCGTGAAACACTATATGCGGTAAAACTTAGCTTTCTACTAAACAATGCACCTCGAAACTTAGTTATTGGTTATAGGATGTGTACCATCGTCACAAGTGACGGGCGACTTTATTTCGCTCGTTTATTATCCGTGTCTGTCTTTGTCGAGAGTTCCTCGCCACTGCGACCACGACGGACTTTTCACGCTGTTTAAATAAGCCAGTCGAAGATTCACTTACCATAACTCCTCGATCGATCAATAGGCACTTTTACTGATGTGTAGGCTATTGTTAAATTGAGATGCTTCATACGATTTGCTTGTATACTCATTAAATATCGAGAAAATCTCAGTATAGGCATCAATGGATGATAAAGGAGCGTAGCGGATTGTTGCCTGTTGCTTTTTACGGTAGGACTTGTATATACAGTGCGACAATGGAACATGTATATGCTGTGTCACGATGGGACATGTATATGCCGTGCCACGATGGGACATGTATATGCCGTGCCACGATGGAATATGTATATGCCGTGCCACGATGGGACATGTATATGCTCTGCCACGATGGGACATGTATATGCCGTGCCACGATGGAATATGTATATGCCGTGCCACGATGGGACATGTATATGCTCTGCCACGATGGGACATGTATATGCCGTGCCACGATGGAATATGTATATGCCGTGCCACGATGGGACATGTATATGCTCTGCCACGATGGGACATGTATATGCCGTGCCACGATGGAATATGTATATGCCGTGCCACGATGGAACATGTATATGCTCTGCCACGATGGGACATGTATATGCTCTGCCACGATGGGACATGTATATGCGCTACAGTTAAAAAATGTGGTAGCTAAGTCAAACGCTATGCATATGCTGATAACTCAGAAATGAAGAGTGATTTTGGCTTTGAATCAGCATCTTTGACATCGGAAATGTATACAACAACATTGACCTCGACAAGCTACTCATATAAATGACTCTCTCTCTCTCTCTCTCTCTCTCTCTCTCTCTCTCTCTCTCTCTCTCTCTCTCTCTCTCTTGATCTCGATCTCGATCTCGATCTCGATCCATCGATTGACGTGCCACATCTGTCACATGAGGTATCCACGAGTCTTTTCCATTCCTGGCGATGTGCTGATTGTGTATTATCTTTATCCGATTGACCTGTATGAGCTCCTATTCCATGGAACTTTCTCGAGTGTCCTTCGAATGTGCTCTTCCCCACTTCCACTGTGGTGTCCATTTTACTGCCGTGTCAGTTACTCGACCTCATATAAATAGCAGAGACGCCACGTATTTTCTAGATATTTTCTTGCTCAAGGAGAAAACACTCAACCATCCGCCAATGTTTTAGTTGTTCGTGTGTGTTTGCAATTTTGTACATATAGGATATTGCTTGGGGGAGGGTGTCAGATAAATGCTGTTATCTCCAAGGAAAATAATTATTCCGTGTGCGAAGGATTCTCAGTACACTGTAACGGTATGAAGCTTCTGGCTTTTATATAACATTCTACGGCACATTTTGCATCATTTACATATATGCCTTGCATTAATGTTGATATTTAATATATGAAAACCTCGTTTCTTCAAAGTGCTTTTAATTCCTCACCATTTAGTAGCTATGGAGATAATTATATAATTGGTTTCCGACATCACCGAATGAAAGTTAATGGGGCACGCCTAATAATGGACTCTCTTTGATATTTTGTCTACATTATATAGAACAGAGAATATTGGTTTAATTACTTCCAATGCAAGTTATATCTAATCAGTTTTCCTGCTCGTGTTTTTCTTCCATTACTCAATATTATCTTCAAATAATCATTTTAGTAATATAACATATAGTACTCGATTTTATCATATTAAGGAATACATTCCGAGACGGCGATGGTACACCAGCAGCAATAATAATGTTCCTGTATTTTAAAAATAAACAATATGTAATGAACTATTCGAAAAAAGTATTCAGAGAAAAATTACAACCAAACATCAAAGGCATCTATTCCGATAGGAATGATAGTTCATATGAGAGAGATAAAAAATATCAAATGTTGGTTCAAATTCTTGCGTCGTAAAGTGACAAAGGTTATCACAGCAAACCGATTACCATCTCCATTAAACTAATACTAGGTCAAACCGTACTAGCCAAACCGTCTTGAACCGAAGTCAGAAAACATGGCTGTTTAAGCTAGAATACGATACAATATGTGAGTTATCAACATTATTAAACGATGTGTTGTTATAGTACCTAATTTGTTTTGCAAGATAAAACTAGCTGTTAACCTAAATATCTAGAGCATGAGGTCAGAGCTAAACATAAAATGGTTCGCAAATGAAGGCATTTTAACAGCAATAAAGAACGGAGAACAAGCGTAATAAGCCATTGACCTTCGCCAGTAAAAGCATAAATTCCCTTAATTCAACATTTAGATAGACTACAATTTAGAAGATCTTCGGCTCAGGAGATAATAAAATGAAATAAATGCCATATTTATTTATTTAGTAATAAAAGTCCACGATTAAAGTAATGGTGATCTACATCTATTTGACCAAATGATAGAGAGAAATATAGGAATGCGTGAAAGGTTAATATTTAGAACTATATATTATCATATAATATCAGTAAAAACGGCTATCTATCTATCCAGCTAGCTAGCTAGCTAGCTAGCTAGATAGATAGATAGATAGATAGATAGATAGATAGATAGATAGATAGATAGATAGATAGATAGATAGATAGATGATGGATGGATGGATGGATGGATGGATGGATGGATGGATGGATGGATGGATGGATGGATGGATGGATGGATGGATGGATGGATGGATGGATAGGTAGGTAGGTAGGTATGCAACTGCCACCCATGAGTTACGTGGACTTTGCAGGCAAGTGACCTCTAAAACAGGTACAGCTTTCAAAATTGGTTCATGCGTAATTTTGTTTTTACCATGAACCGAATTGCATTAGTATTATTAGTAGTATTATCATCATTATTATTATCTCACATTTATTATTGTTCGCAGTTGTAGTATGCTTCCAAGATACGTGTACTTAGCAAACCTCAACAAACTACAATTTTATACATGCACTCATCTATCTCCCTTTCTTGCACACGCAAACAATTTAATCTCCTCATGAGTAAAAACGGCTCCTAAAAAAATTATTAATCGACATCTTACATAAATACTTGTGAAACAGGCGACGACAATTTCAGGGTAATTGGTATAATTTGACACGAAAACATATGTTCACACTTGAAACAATTGATGTATTAAGTGATCTCAAACTCACCGAGATCAAAAGACAGTTAACTTTTGTTTGCAACCTTTCACGATTACGGTTTGAAAAGAAATATCCTGGCGTTTTATCTGCGCCTAAAACGCTAATCCGCGTTTCCTCTGACCCTTCCCATCCCATTTTTTATATTTGGACATTTATATTGGGGTGTCAAGTCAAAGCCTATTGCGTATTAAAAAGTTGGGTTTTACTACCACAAAGACTGATTCATCATGCAAGGATAAGATGTCAACGTGGTAGTCATGCGATACAATAAATCCGTTGTTGACGAATCTGCCTTTCTTCAAGTGCTGCAACAGGGACATGTTTCTGGTTGTTCTCCCTGAATAAATATGTTGAGAATCGTTTGTCGTTTCAATCTTTAACAAGCAGTGTGTCCTTCATTTAATATTTTCGACTTTTTGTACAGCAATATTGGAAAGGGGTTTTGTTGCTGATATCTCGTTACCACTGGACTTCAGATGTCACGCATTTGACAGATTTGTGTAGTCATGTAACTAACAATGAAAGTGGCGATTACTAGTTTAAATTTCATCAAAGCGGTGTTTACGTCTCGTCTGTCGACGGATTCAATACATAACGATAATAATAATCCAAGTTCACAGAAAAAAAAACATTTCTCTATTGATTTCTTGCTGGTATGATTCGATGTAGCATTGTTTAAGTTTGTTAGGCCCGCTGGTAAGCGATTACTCTGCCAGCTTCAGGTAGGAGCGAAACCCAATTCCGTTAGGAGCGGTTTAACTGTGTATATTATAATAATTATATTAAACTATATGTTTATTTTCTGTCGCCAAAATAGCAAACTTATGCTAAGAATAATACGCGATAGGCTGGCATGTGTAAATATGTGTTCATCGTATGGAGAAAATTTGTTTGTACCTAACAAAATATAGAAACCATGCGTGATAAAACTGAAAACCTCAAACTCCAGATGCTACAATATGCACCATGGACGTTATGTCGTTTAGGTAGTAAAGTCAGTGTGCCGTAAGTATATTGTAATGAGATATCTAAAAAGAGATAATGATTATGTTAATAATAATGACTATAATAATAATAATAATAATAATAATAATAATAATAATAATAATAATAATAATAATAATAATAATAATAATAATAATAATAATAATAATAATAATAATAATAATATTAATATTAATAATAATAATAATAATAAAAAAGATAAAAACAAAAACAATACCCTTGCAGGTATTAAAAAGTATGGTACAACCACAAAACAAAAATCTAGGAAGAATAAAATTACTCTTTTATCGATCTTGCTAACTTTTATCGATCTTGCTAACTTTTATCGATCTTGCTAACTTTTATCGATCTTGTTAGATAAAGGGAAATGATGTAGGATATTAATATTATTATTGATTCTCTGGATAAAGTTCTAAAATTTGATGTGACTTGCATTACAATGAACTTATCAAGTTACATAAGCCTTTTTCAGATTATCGTACATGGGATATTTAACAGCAAAGAGAAACTTACCCTCTATACCTACACAAACGGGCACATTTATTCAACATAGGTTATATTTTCATACCTGCCTATATTTGCCAATATGGGAGAGGTTCCATATCTTGACATGCATAGCTAGCTAGAACAGTGAAGAGTTCAAAGATCGTATTGAGAACTGATGTTGTTCCTGATATTATAGTATCGTAATCTCTTCATTGAATTTAGCGCTCCATTTAGTTCTTGTTCAAAATGTGCTACAGGGTTGTTTAAACACATTTATAAAGAGTTTTTCATCACCCAACCCTTGATTAACAAAACGTCTCCCATTAGGTACGAAAACAGTAGATACATTTTTAATTTTATTTACCAAACAGCCTCAGTGTTCGTTCCATGTCAATTGTAGGCTACAACATTGTTTTGGGAATCAATACCCGATCACCTTTAATAATTTAAACCAGTACTAAAGGATATTTATAGATCTTAGTAAATGGATTGGCATTCTACCCAATTCATTATAGATTTTTTTTTTAAATTTGGAGAGCATGTTATAAACCCAATGTTGCACTTACAAAATGATGAATGTACAGCTTCAATTATTCCGAGTTTCTTCTGAGCCTTGACACCCCATTTTTGATATTTGTTTTTTTATGTTGGGGTGTAGGGCCAGAGTCCATTCCCTATCAAAAACTTGGAATTTACACACACCATTTGGTGTCGGCATAGGGTACTCGCCTACTATCAGGCCTAGCAAACTTAAATGACCCATACTTACATTAAATCGATTGGGAAATCATTTATCTTCTCAGAAATTACAAGCATAACACCGATTTTGTCTTTTATCCGTTGTCAGACGAGATGAAACTATAGCGTTGATGTTTTTTGACCTCGTTCGTACCATTTGCATTGCTAGTCAAATGACTAACAAAATCTCGCGGCCGATATGCATAAACGTCACAGGTTAAATAGTCACGTGATAACAACAAAATCCACGTTTTATCCATATCCCGTGTGGCGGACGGCAAATGTGTCACTTCCATTGATTACCTCATAATGTAGTTCTTTAATATTTAATTAGTATCCCTTTTCTTAAAGTATCTCATTGGCAAGAGCTTCCATGTATTCGTCTTTCTTCACTTGCCATGTTGCAATATAGGTTTATGCACCAAACCGTCAATTCCAGTAATGCAGAAAGAAGAAAAAACTCGAAAATATTGAATGAAAGTCACGCAATGTTTACAATATCAAGAAAAAAAACACGTAGTATTCAACATATTAATTGAGATAACAGCAACCCGAAATATGTCACTGTCGCATCTTCCTAAAAAGATGCTGACTGATCACGCTGAAACTACATGTCAACGCTGTTTGTTGTTAGCTCGTGATTATTTGACTGTGACGTTTATGTATATCGGAAGCGAGATTTAGTTAGTCATGTGACTAGCAATGCAAATGGTACGAACAAGGTCAAAATTCTTCAACGCTGTAGTTTCGTCTCGACTGACAACGGATTAACGACAAAATCGGTGTTGCGTTTGTAATTTCCGAGAAGATAAATGACTTCCCTATTTATTCAATGTAAGTATGGGCCAGTGTAAGGTCATTTATGTTTGCTAGGCCTGATAGATGGCGAGTACCCTATGACGACACCAAATGGTGTCGGCAAATTCCAAGTTTTTGATAGGGAATGGACTCTGACCCTACACCCCAACATAAAAGAGCAAATATCAACTACGGGGTGTCAAGGGTCAGAGGAAACTCGGACTAAGCTTCAACGTAATTTGGCTTTTGTAAGAACCCATAACTTCCGACTCATAATTCAAAATTGGTGCTACTTTAGTATCAAATATTTGCAATATAGTTTTTGTAGACAGTTTGCCAAGCTGATTAACTCTAGTCATCAAGCTATAAAGTATCCGTGACACTTGTGACACATACACCGTTCATTTTTAGAAGAGAATACGCATCCAAAATAACTTTAATAAGATACTGTCTTAATCACGCAATCACCAAAATATCATCTTTCATATCTTCTCAAATATCCCCCTTAAAAGTTTAGTTCATTCCAGGTTTGTCTTTAGTTTCCAGTATGCATTCAGTATATTTAAAATTATTTGCAGTTGATTAGAATTGTTCGGCAAAGGTAACTAAGTTATTTGCATATAACAGTGTAAATAACTTAGCAAATGCTTGTGTTACAACGATTTTCTGGACAGAAATGTGTGAAATTAAAACATTTTGAAATAATGAAAAGAAAAATATATGAGAAAAAAAAAACACAATCTTGTCTTACCCAAGTCTGGGAGTTAATTTTTGCTGTCTTGTCATTTGGCGTCTTCACACAAGCTTTCACTTATTTCTTTTAGTATAGTAGGCTTTTTGCTACTAATATGATCATTTACTAATTTATGATTAAGTATGATTTTGTCTATAGGGTCAAACGCGTTTTCATAAAACGAACCTATAACCTACCTCACTGTTTACATATCAATGTACTTACGGTAAATATATTATCCACTGTGAAATGTCCACTTCTGTGGCCAGCGTGTTCGTCACTTAATATAACATTCTCTTTAAAGCACTTAGTCTTTTATTTAAAATTGAAAAAAACATTTTGCTGAGGATTGGTCAAAAGTTATAAAAGACTATAATTGTCAGATATATTTATATTTCCTTTTCTGTAAATAGGTGCTTTGACATACTTCAGGAAATATCCGAGATCAAATAATTTATATAAAATGGACACTAAGATAAATACCGTAATATTTCCAGTTCCATTAAATTAATTACTAGAAAGGTCATCGATTCTATCTAATTTCCCCGAGTTTATACTTTTTATAACATATTACACAGTTATTTTGCTATTCATATTTTCTTGGCGAATATTAGTTGTTTCGTTAACTCTAAGGTTTTGGACCATCTCATATTGTATATTAAATGATTTTGAATGTACTGGCACCATCCGGTGATAATAAATTTTCCATTTGTGGTGTTTAAACATTTTAAAAGTTTCCAGAATCTCTGAACGTTTTATACGAAACATCTGGTTTGGTGCTGTACGGCAGAACAACACTTTCTTTATTAAATTATGGAGTGCAGAGGCTATTAGAATAAAGTGCCTTACCAAAAACACACAACGGCTGGAATAGAACACTCACACCTCTGCTTCCGAATGTAGCGCTTTAACCACGTCAGTCTCTGCTGTCTAGTATTCAGCAGATCTGATAGATCTGACCGACGGTTGATTGATTGATTTAATTTTAACGGTGCACCAGCACTTTTAGGCTATTTAGCGCCATACAGTAGGTCATATATGTAAAACGAAAGGTTCAATATCGACCAGCGATATAGTAAAAAAATCCATAGTAGTTAAATATAAAATGATAAATGTTGTCAACAGTTAAACATGTCGGTTCCCGATCAACGGGAAATGTAAATGATGTATCTTGATGAAAAGATGTAAATAATAGTTGGTATTTGCATTAGTTAAAAATTAGTTTGGGTAAGGTCATAACAAGTTACAGTTTAAAATAAAGATTTACTTCCTTTAGGAAATCTTAAATATTAGTGATTTGAATAGTATCAAAAAGTTCCTGCATGTCGTGTACATTATAGTATTTATCACGCGTAGGTTGCAGGTCGGAACACGTGGTCATAAAGTGTTTAACAGTAAATGGTACATTGCAAGGAACGCACTCTGGTGGATCTTCACCTTTTAGTATGTGTGAGTGGGTAATGTATGTATGACCGATTCTGGTTCTTGCAATGACAACCTCCTCTCTACGAATAATGACCGACGGTAAATTGGACATATTTCGATTATTTCTAGTCGATAATCTGTGGCCGATATTTTTTACGTTATAAAATTGACAGTGTTAGGAAAATACGTCGATTCTAATTTCATTCTGCTAGGTTCTTTTCTTCTCAGAAAGTTATATTATTACCCTAGCTTAAAAATGTAGAACAATCTACATTGAGCTTCTGATAATCAATAAGAAAATGCTGGCATCCCTAAATAAAATGATGCTTTATCTTTACAGCATGCTGTATGCAAAATTTTACTTGGGTAGTTACAATAAATTTCTTATCATTTCACACCTACCTTATCTTGTATATATTTATACTCGAACTCTATATATTCTACGTATACTATGAATTATTTATTGTTTATCTAAGATATTTTTAGCTGAAAACATTAATAATTGGTAAGCATTATTTCACAAAGCCATATCTATTCAAATGAAAGTAAGTTTTTAATCCCATAGTTTCCTTTTATTTTTGCTTCGAGCAATGCTGGAGAATAAGATAGTTTATAGCCTCGTTATTTTGATCCAACACCGTGCTGTCTCATTAAAGTTTAATCATGCCTTAATCTGATAAAACACCTGTTTTTAAAATAAGGCAGACCACCCACGGAGTCTATTGTATGATGTCTTTATACAATTTGGATACTTTTTTTACTTTCTTGCCGCTTGGACAGAGGTCATGTACATGAAACCTAACTGAGAGTTTAGACATGAGATTGGCATGTAATTACACGGATTCATCACCGTTAGGATATGTTGCAATTGATTCATTGTCACAAAAAGCTAGATGATAAATTGGAAGCTGAAAAACAATACATTTATGTAATGATAACTGCGAAAGCAATATGCTAGTATTTAACAATATAAAACATTTGTATAATTTCGGTTTTGCTACCTGAAAGAATCCTTTCGTGGAGTGTTTCATTTCGTTTCATGATTTCATTTCGTTGTATGATTTCATTTCGTTGTATGATTTCATTTCGTTGTATGATTTCAATTCGTTGTATGATTTCATTTTGTTTCATGATTTCATTTCGTTGTATGATTTCATTTCGTTGTATGATTTCATTTCGTTGTATGATTTCATTTCGTTGTATGATTTCATTTCGTTTCATGATTTCATTTCGTTGTATGATTTCATTTCGTTGTATGATTTCATTTCATTGTATGATTTTTAAAAAAAATGATTAGAAAATAATATAGCGAGTGAATTTACTTCTTAAATTCGACTCAGAGTCTTCTTTGTTTCGCTTCTCTTGCAGAAAAAGCGTAGACTCATTTCAAATTTGCTCCTAGAACATATGACCGAGAGTTTTCATGTGGAACCACGCTCCCTTTTCAGCGTGTCCAATCAAAAAAAAAAATATTTCCCGCCAAAACTAGGTTCAAACAATGCAGTTCGTCGTACAACTTAGATTATCAAATACTGTTCTCTGCAATATAATATTAAAATTTGACAACTCCGCTACAGATCGAAAATTAACCCTTGACTATCTAGTTTAAACAAACGTAGCCTTTAATTAATAATCACTGAACTCATGACAGAGACGGTACCAATCCGTGCATTATGGCGATTTAAACACTCGCAGGTCTCCCATAAATCTAATTAATCGTAAAAGTGTCAAACTAAATTTATTCGACAGAGATCGACAGAAACATTTGCCCCATTACAAAGCAATAAATATTTGGTATAGCATAAAGAACCCCAAAGATAATGGTGCTCAACGGAAGTATCGATATTCTAAACTTTGCCTAAAGTTTTCAGTGGTGAGAAGGTTGTCAATAATATTGACTGGATCATTGATAAAATAAGACTTAAACTTCAAATTGTCGGTTTGTATCTTAGAATTTTGTGCACCAGTAAAAAGAAGTAAAGGTATCACTTCAAACTAGTTCGGCACGGTAAATGTTAGTCCAGACCCGAACAAATGTTATACAGTTGCAACGTTCCAGTTATAAATCACAGTTTTAAAAAAAAATATTGTACCGCTTTGAAAAAATCATATCTATATGCGATGACATATTACATTGACGTGATTCATTCAACTTTTATGCAATACTGAAACATTTTCTCATTCAGAAGAATGACATTCAAATAACATTATAGGAACCATGTGTGGACCGTAGCAGTAGCCACAGGCTGGTTATATCCTGGAATAACGACATGAGGGATGTTTGACCTTTAATGTCTATCTATCTAAAACTGGCTAGTTATATCCTCGCACACAATAAATGAGAGATGTCTGACCACTATCATGTGTCTGTATGTGTGACTATGTAAACTAGTTTCTAGCTGGATGCTGGACTAATGACCACAACTGTATTACAGTATATTTTGCTTGCTTGCTTCTTAAGAACTGTCTATACTGAATGCCCCACCACGTAAATGTCCCGCCTCACACAGGATAAATTAGCACCTAATGCGTTGATTATTTGCAAATCATCGGGGTTGTATGTTTTGATATTGTTTATTTCTAAATCCTACAATCCTATGCCGGCTTCTTGAAACATCAAAGAGGACAGGTGTGGGTGACTCCTATGTATTATTGACAATGCTAATGACACGTTTTAGCAAAAAATTACATACTACAAAACGTAAATAATAACAATAAAGAGGATGGGTAAGATAAACACATATAGAACAGGCTGTGTATGTTAACATCATACAGAACAAGGCTAGGTATATTAACCACATAAATAACAGGCTGTTTATGTCAACCACATACAGAACAAATTGGGTATGTTAACCACATAAATAATAGGCTGGTATTTCAACCACGTATAAAAGAAGTCAGTGCCGTTTTAAAGGAGACCAGAAATAAAAAAAAAATCTTTTTTGTATGTAATTTTCTACAAATTTTTATCCGACTGTAATGTTTATAATTACATATTGTAGGCGGATAATAGTGATTACTGTATATTGCGCGGAAGATACCACGATTCCGTAAATTGCCGAGTTTTTCCGAGTTTTTATGAGACGACAGATTACATGGTCCCGTGACCCAATACTAGACAGTCCTGAAACAAAAAAGAAGGCGAGCGATACAGCGGAAATCAGATTTGTGTTGCACATTACAAAGATGAATCTGTTTCCAAGAGCTGCTCATATATGTGTGTTAAGAATTTAAAGAAAAGCAATGTAATTTTAACATAAATACTTATATAGTGTGTGCTGTGCAAAACTATGATAAGGATTAAGTGATGGTGCCCAATGTGAAAATTAAAAATTTGCCACACTGCAATAAGTTCATTTAAGAAGGATGAGATTCAAGCGAAGTATATGTAAATGACATGTTCATTACCTAAACTCGACACTTCACCTAAGGACTAATATTTTGAAAATATTCATCCATCAGTAAAACACAGAGATAATACTGAATTCTGGGTCGACTTTTGTATGAAGCAATATTCATTACCGGAGAGGCGTAAAAATGCATTGAGAACGGTTTTCATGAGTCCTAACTTAAGCATTAGCTTTAAAAAAAAACAACAAAAAAACCAACCCACAATAAATCTCCAAAGCAGAAATTGTAAGTAAGCTTCTGTGGCAAATTGGCGGCGTTCAAAACACACCAACCTCTTTCACTACGGTTCGTTGATAGGGAATGACCTCCGCGGTGTAATTTACCCAGTGCGGATAGATAGAAAGAAGAATGCAGATCACTGAACAAGTATATTGAAGGAATAAACACGACGTGCCCCCTTTCAATGAACAAATATAAAATTTAATCAGTTTGTCAACAAAATTTAAACTGAAAAGAAATCAATGACTTGGTTACAAAAGAATGAAAATGGTACTAACATGTACTCAAATAAAAAGACAATACAAATTTCTTTAAATGTATAATTACTTTCAACGTTAATATAATATCTTCATTGCCAATAAGATGTGACCTTTGAGTGCAACGATGAGAGACTTCATCACCTATTTTATGCGGACATCAAGACTTCCGTTCGTCCCTGCTCTGCCCGTCTTTGTCTAGCTGTTTGGTCTTGGACACTTGTCCTTCGAACTTTGCTTTAACAATCGTCTCTGGACTTAGATTTCGGCTCAGAATTTGCTCTGGTCCTGTGATTGGTTCAGGGATTTCTCAGGTGAATCCAGGAAAGCTGTTTCCTTCAATAAATAAAATGTCTCGCAATAGACAATAGGTCACATTCCCATGTATATTTATATTTTTACATTAATTCGGCTCAGAAAACAAAAGGCATAAATTCTGCCGCAGTAACGCATTGCTCCCTAACTCTTATGTTTACATAGATGGTCAAGGCTTGTCCTGACCTTAATTCGGATCACGCTAGGGGTGGTCAATTACATTCAACTCAGCCGTATGAACCCGTATGTAACCCCCTCTTGACTTCTTACTATAACAATCTAGCAGTGTTAAGTTACATATGGCTTAGACCCTCAGATCTAACTATTCTAAAATAGTTTACCCGACCAATTAAATATTACAAACTAGTATATAGATATACACTTAAGTGATCAATTAAATATTACAAACTAGTATGTGGATAAACATGTAATGTTAGGTCATACTCATTCTAGACAGAGTTAATCCATAAAACTATGAAATGTTACCCATCATTCCTTAAGCTTAATTCATCAAAATTCCTAATCACTCCTATGTATTAAAGATTTAATTACATGCAATCTTGTCAACTGATCTAATGAAAATTTAATTACATTCAATGTTGCCAATTCTCGAAATGAAAAGATAATTAGAAAATCAAAGAATAAAATGTCATGACTAACATTTCACTAAAATCCTGTAAAATGAAATCATACATACATACATCATATCAAGAATACATTTGCAAATATATCAACAAATGAAATAACATATTAAAATCGGGAAACTAAGATTGCGTACCTTTTGCCGTTTTCTTTATTCGTTTCCACGAACCTCACGTATAGTCCGCCTCCTAACTGAGACAACTATCTGGCCCCTTACTCTATAACGAAAACGTACTTGTTACGGATTCAAATGTAGAGTTTGTCTACTTCGCTGAGACAAAACTCCCGCTTTACTGCCAAATCACGAGATAACGTCTTACACGCTCCCGGAGTCGACCACTCTTGTTTTCAAGAAAGATTGAAGGACTGAAGAATTTTCCTAAAGTAAAACCTTTAATTTCTTACAGAGTTACGCCCATAAATCCATATTAACCAATCGGAATAGACTGTTTCGTAAACTTGTTCCGTAGAATATTTGGATTGATAAGACAACTAAACAACTAATCATGTCGTAATTAACGTCCCTTTGAACAATCATCTATGGCGAGCTCCCGCCCTTTACCCGGTCGATTTTGGGAAAGGATCTTATGTCATTCTCTTGTACCATAGCATATGACTCGGTCAAGTGACGTCGGCTAGAACGAATTCCCTTTTGACGTTCAGAGATGAATTGAAAATAATCATCTACCTATCTCTAGCCCTTTCTGCTTTAATTAAGTTGACTTTGATACAATTCCTTTAACCAAAGCTTCTAAGAGTTTTCAAAATTCGACACATCACAGCTTCCTTCTTATGATTCAATTACAGTGCTTTTTACATGCAGACTACAGTTAGCTTATTGACAAATCTAACAATGAATACATGCCTAGTATAATAGTTTATGTACTTTACTAATCAGTGCTCAAAGAATTATTTTAGACAAAGGCCCACGGCTGGTGACTGAAATCCTATAAAACCGGACAGCTCCTACCTGTCAACTTTCAAGCCGTGAGAAAAAAACTATTTCCACACCTACCTCCTGATCTAGTAATATCTACAAATTCGTAGAAGTGGTCTCTCATATTTATTTTATGCCAAAAATGGCCTCTACAGCTTTCCATAGCTTAGGTCCCTGCTATGTTTAAATCCGGCACTGGACGAAATAATTAATGTCACACATTTCTTTTCTTCAATAAATAGAATGTTATGGGTAAACATTTTTTTCCCGTAAATTTCAGAGTTTTTAAAAGTACTAAAACAGTTCTATAGTAAAGAAATTAAAATAATATTGTCACCAATTAACTTAAATCCCGTGAATGATCACTGTGAATGCTGTGTAATTTTTTTATTCTTCAAATTTGCATCTCCATTTCCGCCAAAAAAAAGCCCGGCCAGTTAACAACACCTGACATTTCTCTACCGTATATGTAAAGTTGTATTCCTATTATTAAATTAAAAGAAGGAATAAAACAATAATAAATACAGGATATGTGCCCCCCACCTAATACATTTATTCAGTAAGCAAGTGTTAAAAGCCTTAAGACTTAAAGCTATATACGTGTTAAGTTATAACAAAATAGGGAATCGTTTATTTATCAATTAAATTGCTGGTGCTTTCATTCACGCACTGTCGAACATGGTCCAAACTGCAGTCTTTTTCATAATTTCACAAGATATATACAAGGATAAAGATTGCTGGTGTACTTAAAAAAAAAAAACAATTTGAGCTATTTTGCAGTTTAGCCACAACTGATCAGAATATGAAAAATGGAGCTTGTCCTGGGGATTGTAAGGTGTATCGCAGGGAGAAATGGCGCGTCCCTTGAGCACTCGCACATTGGGGCAAGGTGTGGGGGTTAATAGTCGCCTTATCCCACTTGGTATTATCAGCCAGTTAATGAGAAACTTTGATTTTATACCAAACCTCTTTTATTTTAATCGCTGCTTTTGAAACTGCACAAGGGAATGTTTCATATCAGTTCCATTTACTTTAGATTACCGTTTATTCATATTGCATGTAACCGGCATAGACTGAAAAGTTCTTTTTTGTTGTTTTTTTTTTTAAAATTAAATTTTAAGATTACTGAAAGCTTGTTGTCTCGAAACACGAAAGTGCAAAAGGTTTAGAATACTAATTTTTAGTAGAGCTCCCATTTCATTAAAATCAGTTATAAATTTCACCTATGGCTGCGTTGATATTTTTTTTAAAATTGTGCCTTGTTGTGGCATGTATGTCAACATCCTGAAATACATTTACTCATTTCCTCAGGCAAACATTTTTTTCCCCCACTATCCCGATGGGCACTTCACTTTGAATACAGGATGGGCCTAAACTAAAATTAGAGGAACCTCGGGTGTCTGATAAATAATAATAATGTTATCTAATTTTTTTTTCACTGCTACTGCTGGTGTAGATAAAAGATAAGTGAATTGACTGTTGCATTTTGTGGTCACTTACTTGGCCCTCTGCCTATCTTCATAACTCACACATTTAACACAGGATTTAAAATATATTTTACGTGGCAACTGCCAGTCAAGCTGCAGAGCATCTACAATGACGTCACATCACGTAAGAAACCGAATAAGCGCGGAAATTTTGCATACCAGGTCACGGAAATTCAGCGCCTTGGGGATATGTCAATATTTATATATTGGCATTATGGTCGCAGATAAAACTTCAGAATAAGGCTTAACTCTATAGTACTTTTATTATTATTCTATATTTATATTGATTTATGGTCTCCGTTAAGGCACAGACACGTGAGGCACGTGTCTAGAGCCCCGTGCAGCAGTAACCTCACGGCGGCCCAAAAACAAAATGTCTGTGTCGGTTTTGTTAGCAGTTTAGTACTATATTAATAAATTTAACAAAATGACACACATGCACATGGAATACAATGCAATGCTCTATATCTGAGACTGAGAGACTGAGGCGCAATTCTGGTTACTTCTAAGGTTAGAGTTTGTGCCTAGGGACCCCAAACTTCTTAAAAAGGCTCCGGAAGAGGCTTCGTAAGTCAATTACATATAGAACACTGACTGGATTAATTCATTGGAAAACGATGCAAATGTGCAGCTTGAGATTACCTCGAAAAAAAATCCTTTGATAAAATTGCTTTAAAATTTACAGTTGTTTGTAACATATATGGGTACGATTAAAATCTAATCTGCATATGTATTCGTATTGTCTAACATAAAGGGTCGACGCAATTCAAACAGTTGTCTACGCGTTAGATCCGAAGTGTACAACTTGGTATGATATATTTCGTAAATATGCAAACTTGAAGGTGAATAGTGAAGTTACTGGAATGAAATCTCAGAAAATGGAGTTGTGAACAATGTAATAAGACTTTTTAAACAAAACTTAATGTTACAACAACTGACGTTTTGAATTAGAAACAAATTTTCTCTTAACATGTTTTCCTAGTGCTATTATGGTGGGAAAAATATCATGAAAGTTATATTGCTTAGAGCAAGGTTATGGTTATAAGCGAGCTTACGTCACTTTCGGAAAGCAGGTCATAGTATTCAAATTTTACCGCGTTAAACTCATCCCATTCCATGATGGAACAATTCGGTTGATGTTCGGTATAAATGGTTTGAACCTCGAGTCAGGTCTGGATATAACCTAAAAGGAGTTTAAACTAATGATGGAAAGCGAATCAAAACGACCCGATATTTGGTACTTAATGTAACCTAATTCACCCACTTCAGTGCTTGTGTAGTGGAACTAGGTGTAAGAAAAGTATGGTATTTTTCATGCTCAGATAGTTTTGTAATTAAGCTGTGTAACATTTGGAATGTAGGCCAGCATAACTCGATTTTGGTACCCATCACACTTTCAACCCACGATGCACGTACAATGCAAATACGATTTCAAAAAGTGTAGCAATATAGGAGTTTACGACAAAATACTAATTACGACGAACAAGTTTAATCTTGCATATGTTTCGCATCTAGATATAAAATAAGTAAAAGAAGAAAATCTCGCAAAATAAGAAACCAAATACTTTATTTCAGGTAGTTATTTACAGGAATATGTGTGAAATTTACAACAAAAAAAGATAAGAAAAGGCAGAGGTAGAGAAAGATTTAACAGAAAGACTTGAATCCAGTAATTTTATGAGAACTGCTGATTCTCAACCGATAAGACATTGCAGCAAGCTAAGACATGAAGCCAACCAAGTGTCGGTTCAAAACCAACGTCATATACTGTGCAATATAATTACATTTCTAACGGTTCTTTTATGAAACCGCTGATGTTGTAAAGGAATTATTGTGTTCTTTTATGAAACCGCTGATGTTGTAAAGGAATTATTGTCAATACCTGTTGATAAATAAAATAACATCCACAGCAAGAGAAAATAGCTAATCCGTGTTACTGCGAAATATTGACATAAGATATATGCTACCATTGGTATAAGGACAATCAAAGTAATTTTAAAGTTCGTGGTCATTAAAATAAACTCTAGATTTTCATTGTAAATTCAGAATTACACTTAAGTCCTCATCCTCTGTAAAACTGTATTTGTTTGAAACAATACACCAAGTCAAAACAAAAGAACCCAAAAGAAATAAAAACTAAAATTTACGCCGAAGAACATTACTGAATAACTGAATGTTTCGCACATACTGTATCAGTGTTCATAAAAACACCGTTTTATTTGATGCCCAATGTTGTGCTGATTATACCATTCCTCTTCGTAACTGCTCCAAGGTAAAAATTCCATAACGTTTATAACATTGCTGTTCTCCATAAAACAATCTAAAAACAGGTTCCCGTCACATCATAAATATCTAGTCCATTATGCACTCAGTCTTTTGAAATTGATGTTTTATTTCCAAGGACAATACAATCCATTGTCAACAGAGCAACATTAATCATGGTTGTGCCGAAAACATCACAGAAATTGCATTATAACAGTCATTTTTTCATAAGAGGAACATTGTGAGTGTGTTTGTTGATAGATAGATAGATAGATAGATAGATAGATAGATAGATAGATAGATAGATAGATAGATAGATAGATAGACAGACAGACAGACAGACAGACAGACAGACAGACAGACAGATAGATAGATAGATAGATAGATAGATAGATAGATAGATAGATAGACAGACAGACAGACAGACAGACAGATAGACAGACAGACAGACAGATAGATAGATAGATAGATAGATAGATAGATAGATAGATAGCCAGACAGACAGATAGACAAATATATACACACTCCTACATTCGCAGACATATAGTTACATAGACCTTTTTACATGTCTCAGTTAAGTAAATTGACTGTATGGGAGAATGATGACAGCAATAGGTTTGAATTTACAAGACCAAGATGTCTCAGGAAAATTAAAAATCATAATTAATAGTCAACGTAACGATTCGTCTGTTCCCGATCATCTCTAACTTTAACTTTTGATCGCGTGTCCATCACAACTTCGAAGATTTTGTCCAATGGAGTATCTCACCCTTTCAAGAGCTAAAATTGTAACCATCCTTACTGATAGTGCGTAACGAAAATAATATGATACACAAATATAGGGTGAAACAAAAGGCCCATCCCACAAAAATATTCGGCAATATCATTGACTTTTACTATACTACTTTGGGGGGGGGATCTGCAAAAAAGGTAGAACCATACGATTATATCAGATGTAATATTTTAACTTTGCTCAGCAAGGTATTTTTTTTTTCTCCAAAACAGAACAATAGAAGGTCGCAACGTCCAAGTCATCGTCAGAAGGAAATTGTATTTCTGTGTCAAAAGATCTATGAACTATAGCACAAGAAAGTGGAGTGATTTTAGTGTTATAAGACACTGAAATATTTATTAAATGTTTTCCATTAAGGACTCTAGAGTACGTCTACTGTAAATCGTTTTTCTTGTGAAGAGTTTCGGCAATGGCACTAAGATTGCATGCCTTATAATGAACGACATAGTTCTTTATCATGCAGACAAAATAAAAAAACGACATTTATGGTTAGGAATTACAGGAACAAGCACTCCATGTCACTATTACCTCTCCTATTTTAAGTAACTACACGCAATACAAAGATATTGGTAAGTCACACAGTGTCTCCCTGACGTTACTACTTCATTATGAAATACTGCTAAAAAGTAAATGGTTTGCTCTGAAATTGAAATGACTATAATACCTTCGAGTTTAAAAGGTAAAATAGCGTAGTTACAAACGCCATTCATGCAGTAAAAAGGCTTTTTATCTGAAAGTACCAAATACTGTAAGACTAGACAGTACTTATTTTTAATACGTGTACTTGTCTATAATACCTGTAACCAATATATACAAACATTGTTATTCTTTAAAGAGTGAATGTTATTTCTACAACAAATTATGTCGAATAAGCATATAGCATGGTTAACTTAACGTTGCATAACAAGAGGTTCTGATAGAGCATGGTTAACCTAACGTCGCATAACAATAGGTCCTGGTGTTTATTGGTTGTATAACAATATGTTTTGATATAACATGATTAACATAATGATACAGCATGGTTAACCTAACGTCATATAACAATATGTTCTGAAAATAGCATGGTTAACCAAACATTGTATAACAACAGGTCCTGATAGAGCATGGTTAACCTAACGTTGTATAACAATAGGTCCTGATATAGCATGATTAACATAATGATACAGCATGGTTAACCTAACGTCATATAACAATAGGTTCTGATATAGCATGATTAACCTAACGTCGTATAACAATAGGTTTTGACATAGAATGGTTACTCTAACGTCTGATAACAATAGGTTCGATTGAACTTTATATCATTTATAACACAAAACTATTTAATTATCATCTGAAATGCGAATGCACATACAGATGAAAATGTATTTTTAGCAAAATCTAAAAATTATATGCCATTGAAAATAAATGAATTCAAATGTATATTTTAATAACGTAACTGAAAAATTGCAATTGCTTTCTTTAGTTTCTGTGTGTTTCAACGGTCGTCATCATTTGTCATGGAATGGTATGCCGACCATAACAACGGTAAATACTTTGTGTAGATTCCATTATAGTTAGTAACGACGAGTAACATGTTCTATTTGCAGGAGCAAATGAACCATTCAACACATTCAGCTTCAAGGACAAATTTGAAAGGCTGATATTTATATTGTCCTTGATTACGAAACGTTGTTGAATGATGCCAGTTTTTATATTCGTCTCGTAATGATGTGCATTCATTATCATTAGTCATGAGATAAATAAACTTGACAACATATTAATACACTTAGTTGCAAATTATGGCTAATGTTTTCAACGGCAACAGCTTCCGTAGTTTATAACTGAGTCGGCGTTGAACTAATTTTAACACGTGAAAATGCTATGATTTTGTATCAATCTATCTAGCTAGCTAGAGAAAGGATTCAGTCAAAAGACCACAAATCCAATAGTTGTACATTGTTTGCGTCCTAATTAAGAACTGCTGATATAAAACATTTGCAAGAAAAGTTCGTTTCGCAAAGGACGAAAAAAAAATCAAGGCAATATTCCTACGAATTTTGATCAAACAATGGCATCCATCACGTCTCACTGAAAATTTCATTAAATCTGGAATGTGATTTGAGCGACCAAATGTAATTGGCCACCACAAGTTGAGAAACTAGAAGAAATATATAGATGGACGTTTATGGGTCCAACTTCCCGTAATGTGCAATTTTCATCTAACTCTTATATGAGTAACTTATGTCCAATTTCAACATTGCAGTTGAGTCAGTTTAAATTGAATATGGTTATAAAAGATTTAATTATTTGTAATACAACCTATTCGTTTATTAAGATGTCTGAGACAAATAAGTGTTTGATTTGTTTGAAATAAAACGGAAGTCAAATTTATGACTAATCAGTCCTCTAATTTCGTTTTGCGATTTAATCCCTTTAAATGTTCATCTAGTGTGCTAAACGATTTCAGTCTAAAATTGCAACCCCAGTAAACATTTAGCAGTTATCGATGAAAAGATATCGGTTTTGATGTGATTTTAACTAGTTACAATAATGTGAAAATTAGGTCGCAGAAGCTCACTTCTCAGGGCTCACACACCTTCAGCTTAAGATGCAATGTAAATGTAAGTGTGGCTGTAATTTAAGCCATGACATGACTTATAATAAAAGCTTAAGTACTACTTAAAAAAGTATGTCACCACGATATTTTTTCGTGTGCGACATACATTTATACCCAGATTCAACAAAGGACAGAGAGTACCAATGGACGCACAATTGGTTTGGTTTGGTTAGGTGCTTTAGAATACACGGTACTAACAAGGGAAGAATTGGAATCTGCCTGAAAATGGGTGAACATAAAATAGAGTTTATATGGGTTTGGGTGGTCAGGATTGGTTGACAATGAAAGTTGTTTTGTAGGAAAAAGATTAGTTTAACAGTTTATTCTGGTTGTAACGAAACAAATAGAGACACTGTTTTCTTGATGGAATTTTAGTCCTTTAACAGTTTTGAAATCGGAACACTCAGTACTAAAATTAGCACGTGACTATTTGGTACGGAATTGAAAGCACGTGTTTCAAACACATTTAAGTCCAGAAAATGCCGCAGCTCATATCTTTTTCGCTACACATAAGCTGTTCTTCAAGTTTTATCCATACTAATAAATAAAGCTTTGATAATGAGCTCACAATAAAAAAATTATAGTTATTAAATTTTTAATATCACAGTTTTTCCATAAGTTTACTTTGGAAACTGAGTTAGTAAAATGAGTCCTTTACAACACAGCAATGCAAGTAAATTATTGAGTGTCGAGACAATTAAAGTAATGAGCCCTGCCCAACATATACCAATATAGCAAACCTTGAATATTCCAATGGTATAAATAGTGAATGTTCAAATGGTATGAATTGTGAATGTTCCAATGGTATGAATAGTGAATGTTCCAATGGTATAAATAGTGAATGTTCCAATGGCATCAATAGTGAATGTTCCAATGGCATAAATAGAATCACACACGTTCAGTGACGATACCGGCAAGATAATCTGTTACACACCGCAACTTCTGCCTAAGTCGCCTTATTTGACCTACAGTTTGACGCGTCTTGGGTATTCTGCACTATCGAGCCAGAATAAATGAGCTTAACGGATCATATATACTTTTTATGGTATAAAAAAGAAGTAAAAAAATGACGAAATAAGAGCAAAGTCTATATAAAGGTTTACATGTATTTACATCACAATACAAAACGTTAAACATATACAAATTCATTTCTGAACATTTGCTTTATGATTTACTGTTTTTGTGATCCAAAAAAAAAAATGCAGAGGGGCAATTACTTTTTTCCATTTATCTTATGAGTGTTGCAGTTTATTATCAGCTTTCTACAAGCGATCTTTTGCTGCCATCAGAAACCAATTATCAGTTCGGATTTGCAAAATTCTTATTACATTGCTGACAGTCTTTTTTTTCTGCAGAAACCTAGTTACTAAGTGAAAGGTTATAGCAAAATTTGACCAGACACTGATGTCATCAGCTGGCGATCAGATAATATACAGTATGGGAACCAAACTAATCTGCGTTTAGGTCAAAGAGTAACATAAGACACGTGCCTTCACTGACAAGAGTGATACAAGGCACGGGCCTTCGCTGACAACGATTTTGAATGTCAGATCATTTAAACTATGATTAAGATATGTACATTTACAGAATATTATATTATTGGCAGCCTGGAATTGTTAACAAACCGGCCTATGTGTTATTAATACCTGGTCCATGTGCTATTAATAACCTCGCTAGTGTATTAGTAACATGCCGGCCTAGGTGATATTAACAACCTGGCCCGTCTATTATTGACAAGCCGGCCCGTGTGTTACTCACAACCTGGCCAGTGTATTATTGATAAGAGGATTCCGAAAATGTTGGAGTTTGTTTTTTTTTTTAAAAAAAAATTATAAATAAAGCAGATTATTTAAAAAAAAATAAGTTTTATGTTGTAAAACAAGCATGCATTTTTTAAATAAATAATTCGCATAATTTCTTCAGTGATATAAAAATTAGATTTTTTGGACCCATTGTCATTATTTGCCATAGGGTCCGCACAACTCTAAAACCGCCGCTGTAACCAGGCCTATGAATTATTAACAGCCGAGCCCATGTATTCTTAACAAACTGACTCATGCATCGTTTGCAACCTGACCAATCTATTTTTTGCAACCTTGCTCGAGTATTGTTGCCAATATGGCCCATGTATTATTACAAACCTGCCCATTTATTGTTGGCAACCTGATCAGGGATATATACTATTTTAAAGAATGAGAGTCAAAATCAAACTCTGAACTCTTGAACAAGATGCCAAAATAATTTTGTAAAGAATACTAATTCTCTGCACATACTGCAGGAGAGCGTCATAGTTAAAATACAACCCCTATCATGCGTGGACTACAAGTTAATATTCTTACGTGCAGAACATTAATGTTCTTTTAAGGTAGCATATTTCTGTCAATTATCAATTCTTTGGCTATTTTATGCAGGGAAATATATGTCATTATATGCAAGGGACATTAAAACACATTACAACACAAATTTGCAGAAAAGAATAAAGTGTATGCCAAAAACTAGAGAAAACTACATAATTAACATGAAAATGGTATTATTTATGATGGTGTTTAATTTTCCACCGACTTTGATGTAATTGTATACATGGCAATAATTTAAAATTGCCTTGCTCGGTCTATCTTACTTCTAAACAAGACAGTACTTCAATGGTCTCGACGTCCCAGTTCTTACAGTATTCTCTCTCTCTCTCTCTCTCTCTCTCTCTCTCTCTCTCTCTCTCTCTCTCTCTCTCTCTCTCTCTCTCTCTCTCTCTCTCTCTCTCTCTCTCTCTCTCTCTCTCTCTCAGAAGAGAAGCACTTAACACTAACAGATTTTCCTTCGAATAAAAAGCATATTGTTAACGTAGAACAGAAGTACCGCGTGTATGTCATGTGTCTCGCAAACGCGATTTTAAAGACAATGAATAGTTAGAAGTTACCAATGTAACAATAAAAATCAAGTGTGATTTGATCTCCAAAATGGCAGTTTTAAGATCCATACATGTTTCATTTGCTTCCCCTTATTCTTACTGTAAGGGCGAATTTAAAGTCATCCGCATTTCGCAAGAGTAACTTTGTAAACGTTCAAATTACATTGATTCTGGCTGATGTATCGCAAAATCAGTTTTTTTAATAAAAAAAAATTAGCACCTGATTTCATGGCACTCACAAGAAACGTAAACCATTTTTTGAAGAAAATAGAATATTAGTACTGATGCTGACGATAACAGATTTCAATGACCTCACTAGAAAGGGATGTATTTAGTATAGTTCAGTATATAGTGTACAGATGAATCATGTATATAGACAAACGAACGTGTTTCAAAAGGGATATTTGTTTAATTTAGTTTTCATCACGTTTCATTTGGAGCTAATACATAAGGTGTTTGAAAGCCAGTCTAAGTTTCCACATTATTTAAGTGATTAATTAGATCATGAGACCTTCATGTTTTCTTAGACAGGATACATCTGTCTTCTGATTAACAATTAATAATATATTACATCTGTGCTTGTATATTTTGCGTTCCATTGTAGCACAATATGTTGCTAGGAGAGGACAACGAATCTAAAACGTGCAATGGAACTGGACAATGGCCAGAGAAATGGATTCGTTGGTTAGAGATTGACCGGTATTCTCCGTTTTACATAGTAACCGTAACCGATAGCGATTCTTTGAAAGGACACATTTATACTTCAGTATATTGGTGCTAAGTGATTATGTTGAAGAAAATTGGAGATTTTGTTTTCTCTTAGAATTGGTAATGACACTCCATTAATCTGAAAAAATATAACTCATTGTTGAGGGCGCCTTTCTTAGATATGTAATTATTATCCTTAACAGCTCGATAAGCACTAAAACATTTATGAAACCTTATTGACGGTCCGATGCGCTCACTTAGGTGTTATTTTTAAATGAAATATCAGTTCTTCAAGGCAATTCAGCTTTCTCTGTATCTGTCTACCTGCGTAAGAAGAAGAACCCATTTTAAGTCTTCTGAATTTCATAAAAGGATATCTTACATTCATTGTAAATGAAAGTTTGCTGAACACATCTACCTGTACATATCTGTATCTAATTGTTTACAGTCACATTTTATTTTATCACTATGTGAGTATAAACATGTTTTACAGTGATTCTTTATTACACTAATGCAAACAATCCTGAGAGAATAAGTTTTTTTATGCATGTGTATACATACATACATACATACATACATACATACATACATACATACATACATACATACATACATACATACATACATACATACATACATACATACATACATACATACATACATACATACATACATACATACATACATACATACATACATACTGCTCAGAATTGTTGCAGAACTATTTGCCATGATGTTTCACGCCATTTTATGCCATTAAACTTTTCCGAAGACTTAGAGAACCTGCAATACAAATTAATTATAATTGTATATGCTAGAAATTTGGATTCACAATTGTTTTAAACATTGAAAGCATCTTTTGCACCGAATAAAATACAGCTTACATGATATAAAATACCTAAGAAAATAAACTAGCGAACTTCTCCACGACGCATGGTACTAATACAGTTTCCATAGTAAACCTATGCAAACATTATGATATTAAAAATTCAATAACTTAAAATTTCAGAGTGCCCATGATCAAAGCTATATTTATGAGTATAGACGAAACCTGGATGTCAGCTTCTGTGTAGAGAAAAGGATATGAGCCGCGGCACTTTCTGGACCTGCATGTGTTTGAAACACGTACTTTCAATTCCGCACCAAAGAGTCAGGTGCTAAATTTAGTAATGAGTGTTCCAAACTTAAGACTGTTAAAGGACTGTAATTCCATCAATAAAACACTGTTTCTAAAAATATTCACTTACAACTAGGATAAGTTCTCAAAAGATTACATTTCCTGAAACATATCTTACATTATTAACCAATCCTAGCCAGTCAAACCCATGTTCACCCATTTCCAGGCTGGTTCCCATTTTTCCATACTATTAGTACCTTGTATTAGTACTATGTGTCCTCCAGAGACAGGCATACCTACCGTAACCCTTCATTTCTGATTGAAAGAATCGTGGAGTCGTGGAATCAGTTATTATAGAAACATTGTAATTAAAATTTCTGCGTCTTTTCAATGACTGGATGAAATTGGAATGCGCCTATTCTGAATGTATTGAATTACCTGGTGCAATATTTATGTCTTACAAAATTTGCATTGACTCTTTTCTGTGTGATAACATTTCACGTGCACAATAGATTGAACATGGTGATTCTATGTGCACAATAGACTGAAAATGATTCTATTCCTGGACCGGCGAATAACATTCCCGTTAATCTGATTAAATCTAAAGTTGCTGCCCCAATGAAAAAATTGGAAGCAATAGTATTCCAGTTGCAATAGATATGGCACTCATTGAATGACTTTTGGCAGTTCTGTCAATAAATCTAGAAACTTGCATGTTCGGTTAAGCATCAAGCATCTCGTAATCAGAACAAGCACAGTTACGTAGTTACATTATCACACGACAACCATCCCCACTAGATGATACTGCTTTCGAATAAATTGATGCATGGCTAAACCAATGCACACACTGGATTAAATTAATCGACTTTACTTTTTTTAGTTTGTTTTCATTTGCAGAGGTTTTGTTACGGTGAGCGAAAACGACTTATATATATATATATATATATATATATATATATATATATATATATATATATATATATATATATATATATATATATATATATATATGATGAACTAATGACACATATGAGAGCATAAAACCATTCAAGCGGAACGAGAAGTGTTACATTATTCATAAGCAATCTATATACTCTTATCAATTATATAAAATATGCACGACTACTGTTTTCTAGAGTAAATAGAAGTTAAAACGTCAGCAAATATTTACTCTCGTGCGATATAGGTCAGACTGAAATAATTGCAGACCACAATATGGCTGCGAACAACCTACTCGTTGAAGCGTAAATAGAACAACAGGTAACCGTGTAATCGTATGTTGTTTTTTTTTCTCGCACACCTTTGCGCTAATAGCTTTATATATGTTTGTCTGTTCGTGTTTCTTGGCCACTCTCAATACTCGAGATTTCAATCTGGTATGGAGTGATTATTATGCTGTAAGGGTTGTTACCTGACGAGGAGAAGATAAAGCTATAAAGTTTGACAAAAAAGTAGGAATCGATCTCATCTTTTGGATTGTACACGGTTTGTTGAACGGCAACGTTTGCCGGAGCACGATGGATAACTTTGAACTTGACGGTTTAAAATCCTTTTCCAGTGCTCCGGTAAGCGTTTACGCACAATAAACAGTTTATACTATTTATTCAGGCATGATCGGTCATGCTAATAAGCAATTTTCAAGAATAGCTACCGTAAGAGCAATTCCAGAACATGTTGACCTTGGGAAAAAAATGGTTGAGGATTGGTACGTATTGCTCTACTCCTCTTTGTGAACTCAGGTGAGCTGAAAATGACATATCAAAACATCCACAATTTGACCAATCATGTAAGAATGAGAACTAAAAGTTCCTTACAAATGACTTTACTATTAACGATAGAAGGTGTGTCATTCTTATCTGTAGATAACGCTCTTTAATAAATCCCAATTATGAACAAATTCTGCGTTTATTCTATACTTTAACTTTTTATTGTTGGAATGCAAAATTTCACAACATTTTCTAACACGGTTAAGAAGAATGGAGGTCGAGGTGACCTACTTTCCTTGAATAGTTACTTAAACTTGTCACAGAATACAGCGTTTTTGTTGATAGAGCTTTGTTTTGAAATTATCAGATAGATCCCTTTCAGTGAACAAGCTTTAAATGATTCGATGTGCTACAAATGATATCTTGCAAAAACCCTATTCCTAAATGAGGAGTGATTTTGTTTAAATACGCAGTTCCAATAGTGACTTAGCTTCATGAACTCTGAATCAGCATATTTGCATTTTTTCTAAGACACTAGAGCTACAAAATGTAATTTTACGTCCAGATTTATCATTTCATGACGACATTGATTTTTTGGGGAGTTAGAGAGAATTACCAATATTATACGATATCTTGTTTATAAAATATTTTGCATGTTTATGATATATTATGAACTTGGCATCAAGAAGCAATCAGAACGCTGTCAACCACAACCGTTGCTAAACAAGCTTTTTTGGGTTCTAATTCTTGCCAAATTAAAGCTACACGCTGATCTCAGAATTTAAATGCCAGACCACGCTGCTATTTGTCACGATGCAAATTACAAACAATAGAAAACAGTCATATGTCCATCATTATGTAACTCAATATTTTCGGGCTCCATAATACAACTTTCTTGGGCTCTTCTTCATTAGTCCTCCACAATATAGAGTTGTGCTTTTGGAAATCATTTATTTAATGGCAGAATGCTTCTAGCTGGTTTCGAACTGTTAAAAGTTTCATCAATTCTTTAATTTTCTATCGTTGACTGTCCTATAATTACTTCATAAAATGAGCCACAATGTGCTATTTTTAAATCGAACTTTGTCTTCCAAAACTGTTATATCTGTGCTGCAAACTGACTCCCTTACATTTACATGACCTTGACATTGTGATGTAAATTGCCTGATATAAATTTGCATCAAACGCGACATTTATTCGCTCCTCGTACTACACTGTTTCAACCGTTTTGCACTCTGTGCTTTTGTCTTTCAAAACTGTTATATCTGTGCTGCAAACTGACTCCCTTACATTTACATGACCTTGACATTGTGATGTAAATTGCCTGATATAAATTTGCATCAAACGCGACATTTATTCTCTCCTCGTACTACACTGTTTCAACCGTTTTGCTCTCTGTGCTGCTGATGCTTTTTATATTAATGTGCTTAAGACAATGCAACTTTGCTAAGCGTCTCCGAAGTCAGTCTAATCAAGTAATTTGAAACTAACGTACACGTTGATCTTGTAGTAAGTCATTAAATTCGAATACATTGAAGATAGAAATGGGGAGAAACGCATTTATGGTTGCGATTTTCAGTGTTGATTTAATCTAGTAATTGATCCAAGGAGCTCAGAATTTACTCTGGTTCTGGAAATATCAGTTCGTAAAGGACTTGCAGTATTAATTTTATGGGAAACTTGGAACCAGTCTAGAAACGAGTGACCATAAAATATAGTATTATAGATTTGGTGAGCCATAATTGGTTGAAAATGAAAAGTACAATTTTAGCTTTGAAAAATTGTTTGACAGTTGATCCTTTTTGTAACTGAAGAATATGGAGACAGTGTAATTGACGGAATTTCATTTTTTAAACTTTACCTTAGAGCACTCATTTTTGAATCAGTACATGATTAGCTAGGCGAGGAATTAACAGCCAATGTTTCAAACACATGTAGATAACACTAAATGAAGCAGGACATACCGTTTTGCATCAAGGATGGGTCCAAACTGAAAAGTAGAAGTTAAAAACTTAAAGTTATTGAATTTTTAATATTATGGTTTTTTCAACGGCTTACTATGGGAGATGAATTAGTGCTGCCAGTCATTTACCTTACTGACGTGACAAACCTCAAAACAGATGTCTGAAATGAATATTACCTTTGACTATGTCGTAAGGGTCTCTGAGTTTAATTGCATATAGATTCGTTTTCCCTTTGCTAACGTTAACACATAGTCCATACTTTTTTCTATATAGACAAGATTATAATGCCCGTATTTGATATAAATTAAGTTTGAAATATTTCAGTAGAAATGTGTTTCGGCAATAGAGATAACGCTAATTTACATGGTCATATTATGCCTTAGGGGTGCCTTTGCAAGGGTAAATTAGAATTTAATTGACAACACATTAATATTATCTGATTTCATAAACACCTTACCTACAACAACAAAAGCTTAATGTGGGGCTTTATAAAATACAAGTGTTAAGTATCAGGCGAATGTATTTGTTGCTGACTTTTTTTAAGTGCAATATATTTTGTCCATCAGAGTGACTTAATTTTACATCAGTACTACTGTAATTTGATCTTGAGGGTATCAGCAAACAAATCTACCAGACAGACTCTTTAATCGATATTTAGGTAACCGTACAAAATATAACATGCGATGGACATTAAACTTACGTACAACGTTTAAAATATCCTGTCTTACATTTTACGTTTAAATTAGGCCCAGATTCGTCAGTAGTAATATGCGTCACACTGGGGCTTAATGTGAATCGGCATCATGACGTACTGTGTAATAGTTATATGCGTCACTGTGGGGCATAATGCGAAATTATATCATTAAATTGTACATAGGTGTGCATGAGCGAGTCACTCTCTGACATAAGGGTAGAAAGTGTTTAAAGTCACACTAATGTACCCTCTCACACATGCAAAGACAAGATAAATGGGTAAGGGGCTTTAAGATTTAGAGTTTTTTTGTGGTGAAAGACAAAGACATACATAACACATGCACATACATATACCAAAAAAGTTTGCCAAATATTGTTAGTATCTCTGTTTTTAAGAGTTTTGACTGTTCCTGAAAAAGGTGGTTGGGTTTGTTAATGAAGGCCAGTAAACACAATTGACAAAGCTTCAATGATATTCATCGAAAGCTTCCTCAGAAAAAGGTCAATATACTAATACTCTTTCGAGGCATTTTATCTCAGTCTTTTCTTCCATTTATTGCCGTGTCTGTCATCTTCGCTGTTGTCCAGGGTGCCTCCACATAGGCGAGATAATCTGGGTTAAGCAATATGTTGGAAACATCTCGGGTTGTCTTGAGAACAAGAGACAGTATAGGTGAATGCAGCTGCATAAGATAAACCAAATCAAAACATATTGAAATGTTTCACCAATCAACACAAGTGTTATAAAATTCAGCTAGAGCGTGAGGGCTCTCTTACAATCAGAGGACAGCCGATGCGAAAACTCGATTTCATGATATATGCATACAAGCGTTCCTAAGGTTTATAGTTGCGGAATAGTTAAGTCCAATGCCTCCAAAGCAAGCAACAGATCGTTCAACTTTTTGCAAAATGTTAGTGGTAGCAAGTAGAATCTATTGATCCTTCTCTATTCTCTATGTTTGTGTGTGTATTTTTCTTGTGTTTGTGTGTGTGTGTAAGAGAGATAAGAGAGAGAGAGAGAGAGAGAGAGAGAGAGAGAGAGAGAGAGAGAGAGAGAGAGAGAGAGAGAGAGAGAGAGAGAGAGATTGTCGTAATTCTGGGATACAAAATTGGAAAATGGAGTTTCTGGTGAATACTACGTGGAAAAGACTGTGAATTTAATATTAATTTTCATGCACAATGCATCTCTCATGCCTTTTATATACAGCTATTCATTCATTAATCGTTGCACATTGTCGCATCCATAATATTCGCTTTTTTACCAAATTTGTCTACATAACGATAATCACGATTATCTTAGTCACTATAGCCGTATTTAGACAAGATATGATGGCTTCTGCAAATGCAACCGCCCAAAATCATCCCACATAAACTACATGAATATTGTAACACATGCATTACAGGAGAGGTAGAAAACACCCCAGTGAAATGTTTAGTTGAGGACAGAAAGGAACCTCAAATGTAGAGTTTGTCTACTTTCTGAGACAACTCTCACGGCTTACTGCAGTCACGAGATAACGTCTTTCACGTTTCCCGGAGTCGACCTCCTACTTATCATAAGAAAGATAGAAGACTGAATAATTTTTCCAAAACTAAACATTTAATTCCTTACAAAGTTATGCCCATAAATTACTATTAACCAATCAGACTCGACTGTTTCCTAAATCTTCTACGTATAATTTTTGATTGTCAAGACAGCTAATCATGCCGTAATTAAATTAACGTTCCTTTGAACAATCACTTATTGCCAAGCTTCCCCCCTTTAACCGGTTGATTTTGGGAAATGGTCTTATGTCATAGCCTTGTACCATAACATATGACTCGGTCAAGTTTCGTCGCGTGGAACGAATTCCCTTTTAAGGTTCAGAGATGAAATGAAAACAATCATATAAGTATCTCTAGCCCTTTCTACTTTAATTAAGTTGCCTTTGATACAATTCCGTTTACCAATGCTTCTAAAAGGTTTCAAAATTCGACACATCACATAGTCTATAATATAAGAAATGCTAACTGTATCAAAGAGCTCCCTCATGTCTTGCACATTGTAATAATGATTACGCGTAGGTTGGAGGTCGATTCACTCCAACATAAAGTTATTAACAATGAATGGCTTATTGCAAGATATGCATTCTGGTGGATCATCTCCATTTAGTATGTAGGAGTGGGTTAAATATGTATGACAGATTCGAATTCTTGCAATGACTACCTCCTCCCTACAGACGGCTCTGTAGGAAGGAGTCCATTCTCCTAGGGTTGGCTTGATGGCATGAAGTTTGTTATTCACGGCATCATTCCATGATGCCTGCCATTTTTGACGTAAACAGTCTTGATACTACGTTTAAAATCAGTATATGTTGTTTTAAAATCAGATGGTTCTAATGATTGGGCCAGTTTAGCAGCGTGGTCTGCTTTATCATTATTACCTCTAATTCCAACATGGCTGGGTAACTAACAGTATACTATATTGTGCGAGGTACTCAGCTCAGTTTGTTTAAGGAGAATATTAGCTAATACTGGATTCTCCAGTTTTCTATTATGTAGTGACTGAAGTACTAATAGTGAATCGGAGAAGTTGATGCTGTTTAAAATACGCTTGCTTGCAATGTATTGCAAAGCAAAGTCTATTGCTCTGATTTCGGCTGCAAAAATCGAAATACCATTTGGCAATCGAACTTTTGTTGTCTGTTTTACACTTACGAAATCGGTAGCAGCCTTTTCCTCATCTTTTGATAAATCTGTATATATTCTTGTATAATTTTCAAATTGAGTGAGGAGTTCATGGTAACAGTTGTGGAAGATGGAAGGGTTTGTCTCCGATTTTTTTCCATAGTGTAACGTGAAAAGTAACACTGGTTGCTGAAGTAGCCAGGGAGGTGTTTTGGGGACGGTCGTTTTCAGAACTTTTGAGAGATCAATTTGGGTACTTTCACGGAATGGTGATATCCTAATGCCAACGGTAGGTGTGAAGTTTGCTTTATTTTCATACAATGTTTTATATTTGGATTCAAAAACAGCCGAAAAAGCTGGTTTCAGGGGGTTGGATCTAAATTTGAGAGGCAATTCTCTACGTTGGGATAAAGATGGTTCGTTCGCTTCAACGAGAAGGCTTTCACATGGGGATGTCTTAAATGCTCCCAGAGCCAGTCTAATTCGCTGATGATGAATTTGGTCAAGCATCTTCAAATAGGACTTCCTAGCTGAACCATAGACAACGCAACCATAGTCTAATTTTGAGCGGATAAACGTTCTACATAAGCTGATTATGACTTACCTATAGCACCCCAGTCAAGTAAAGCAAGCGACTTTAGCTTTTAAATTTTTCTGGTGTGAAATAAAAGTCACTTTTCTTTCAAAGATAATACCTAAAAATTTTGCTTCCTCAACAACTGGTTTGCTATTGTTCTGGGGCTTAACGCCATTTTTCAGCAAACTATAGGGTATACATGGAGGCCAGTTTTAATGGTGGAGGAAGAAACTGGGAAATCCGCGGAAAGAACAACTGACCCATGAGAAGCTACTGGCAAGCTTTCTCACATATCCACATTCGCCGAATCTTAGACTCGAACCCACGCAAACAGAGGTGAGATGGTAGTGATCCGTTAACGGAGAGCGCTTTAGACCACTCGGTCACTCGGGGACCCCTCAACAACTGGAATAGGTGTTCCGTCCAGCGTGAGTTTAGGTCCATCATGACAGAAAGGCATACAGACAGTTTTTGATTTCGAGAATTTGAAACCATTAGTATTGTCCCAATTTTGAATATTCTTGATATTGCTGTAGTTGTATTTCAATTATATGCATGTGCATGGATAGGATTGGTAACATATTAAAAAGTTATCAACATATAGGGAGCAATCAGTAGTAAAGTGAAATGAGGGTTTTGGCCCACCACCCCCTCCCACACCTCCTCCCCCACCCCCGCCAAACCCCTCATTTCCCTATACTACTACTATGTAGACAGATATTTTGTAACCAGACAAAACAACAGGTGTTGGAATGCCATAAGCTCTGTCAACAGAAGTGACGAATTTGTTAGAACAGCGTATGTGTGGAATATGATTATTCTAAAGACGGCAAATAGATTTTACCACAATTTTTTATCAGATAACAAGATGAAAATTAAACTGTGCATTAGAGCCTTTCAGTTAACAAGGTGGAAATTAAACTAGCATTAGAATGAAAATGATATTATTTTAGTTATATTATATCTTAAGTTTAGATAAAATTTTATGTTACTCATATTTTTTGTGATATTTTTTTTCATACTTGCTAACCCTCATTGGTAGAATGTCTGTTAACATATTGTCAATAATACGAAATTCACGTAATAAATCATCCATATTATATTTAACTCCTCGTAGGTAAGACCGGATCTGATCAAGTAGTTTTTTGTAAGTTTTAATTGATGTTAAACAACCATGCTTCTTTATCAAAAGTCTTGGTTCTACTTTTTTACACGCCGCTGTAAGTGAAACACCAATAGCGGATATGATTAACAAAAAAGGATTTAATGATACCCCACTTGAAATTATACCAGAACTGGTCATTAACAAGGGTAGATAAGATATTACTCGAAGGATCTTGTTGTAGTATTTGTAACATTTTTTCACGCACCAAAGGTTTTTATGATAATATTTATAATATTGTATTAATGCGTCTACATCTTGTTTTGGAATATCTTTTGAAATATGATTGAAATCAACTATACTTCTTTTCATTATAATATTAGTTTACATAGTCCTATGTTTGGGTAATCAAAATAAAAGATTGTTGTTCAGCTATAAATTCCAAACACCAGAGAAAATTCGCTAATTTTAAAGTTTTATCAACTGGTTCAAGTACAAATTCTTGTTCAGAATTTTGGTTTATTATTACAGATAATACTCCAGATGAGTCATTATTTAGAAGATGAGATGGATATTTGGTAGATATTCTAAACTTTACACTGCTAAGCACTGACAATCTATACACACCGGTAACTTCTGCAATATATTTAATAGAATTATTTTTTGGTGTCCACCTAGTAAAACCAGATGCAACAGTATACACAATATTTTTAATCTGTTTGTGAGGTATTTTAATCATATTCGTTTTCTCAACAATATTAGGAATTCCACTAATAATATCATTGAGTTTTGTGTTAATATCATTGAGATTTGTGTTAATATTAGCGAGTGTAATGCTAACATTTGATGGATTTCCAAAAAATTCATCTCTAATTTTGTTTATGTTTCTGCGAAAACTTAAAAATGTGTTCACGTGACTGGTAAAATCAGTTTTGAGCGCTGTGATTTCATTAGTAATTGAAGCGTCCCAATCATTGACGTATTTTTTAGTGACAGCATCCCCATCCTCAGTTGGGTTTCCAAGATCTGTAATCTTGTTTTGTGTCATAACAATATTTCCACTTGGATTTCGTACAACTAAATCTGACAGTTTTACGTTACTCGTCTTTAATCGTCCTTCTTTGTCCTGGAAAATGACGACTTCATCTGGATCTACGCTGGTAAGATTTAGTAAATTATTGATTTCATTTTTGAGCCGATCAAGAGTTGCATATTTGGATAAGTCACCTTGGTAACCTTTTGTTGATAAATCTGATAGTGTTCCAAATTTTGTATAGTAGCTCATTATTTACTGTCCTAGATAAAATTATCAACACTAGTTTAATATTATATAAAATGGCAAAATCGTCGATATTAAACTTTGATACAGAGAGACTAGTGAAGCATAAACATAACAATGAACTTCCTGATTGTCATTATCTTATTGTTGGGCGAACTGGATCGGGGAAAACAAATTTACTTATGAACTTGCTTTTTGGTGATAATTTTAACTACGATAGAGTTTATATTTACACAATCAATCCACAGCAAGATAAGTATGAGTTATTAAGTGAGTATAATGAAAAACTTCGTGATGATCTTAAAGCTGGCGAAGATTTTTTTATAATTAGGCAGCCAGAAGATCTTATTCCAGTCAATCAACTTGATGCAGATGAACATAAGATAGTAGTTTTTGATGATATTCCGCTAAATAACATGGAGATGAACAAAATAAGATCATATTTCTCACTGTCACGTAACAAACAGTGTAATTCTATTTATCTCGCTCAAGGATTTTATAATGTTGACAAGTTTATTAGGCGAAATACGGGTTGTTTTATTTTATTTCCAGGACTGGATAATGTTGACGTTAGAAATATTGCAAGCGAGCAATGCGGTGGCGTGACAAATGATAAGTTTATTGAACTTTACCGTAATGCTACAAAAGATAAATTTAACTTTTTCTTGTTTGATAAACTTACAAATGATCCAACTAAAATGTTTCGCTGTTGTATTGACATTTACTTACAGTAAAGCGTTTCAATTTTATAAAATTTATAATTATAATAATGGACAAACGAGCAAGATACAGACAACACATAGAAGACCTAAAAAAAACTTGCTCAATCTCAGGCATCACTTAAGCAAAAAGTACAAGAAGCGCGACGTGGGCAAGTAACTGCTACAGAAACAACAGCTACAATTTTCAAGCCGGTTACTGAAGCATTATTAGGTAAACAACCTGAAACTAAACCACTGTCAGAAGAAGAACTTAAACAACTACAGGAAAAAGGTTTGGTTGGAATTGTTAGAGAACAACAGGAAGCAGCTGCTGCAAAACTTGTTACTAGATCTGATGAAGAAAAAAGAAAACTGATTGAGGCACTTACAGCAAATATAGCTGATCCTGCGGTTAGACAAGCTGAAACAGATCGATTGATAAACAATCCACTGGAACTTGAGCGAAGATTAGCAGAGTTAACAACGCAAGGAATAACAAATATTATAACAAGTTTATCAGGAGATATAAAAGATATCAAAGATGAGCAACAAAGAGTTGGTGAGCTTACTGTAAAGTTTATGGAAGTTGGAGATCAAAGACTTCATTTTACAAAAAGAGCAAATGATGAGATAAAAGGTAGTGATTATGATGATTTTTTAAACAAAGAAAATATAAGGGGTATTGATGATATAAACAAGTGGACTGATGTAGAATATCAAGAATTACTCGATAGATTAGATGTAATATTTAATGACGGAGTTACTGCTAAAGATGAAATAAACACGGTTACAGAGATTGATAATATGACTCCACTTTATGAAAGAATGAGAAACGGTGTCATTGCTCTCACGTTTAAAAAAACAGCAGAAAATAGTAGAGCAAAACCTTTTGGTAAAGGGTGGAGTTTTAAAAGAAAATTTGATAAACTCGATAAATCTCGTGTAGAAAAATATAGAAAAGAAAAAACAGGAACTGGTGTAAAGGTATTTACTTCAACTACTGAAATGATAGGTAGATTAATGTTATTAATATCATCAAAGGAAGCTGGGAATGTTAGTGTTGAACTTGATAATGAAATCATTGACATACTTGATCATCTAAGATCGAGTGAATTATTAACATCTGACGAATATGAAACTTTAAACCGCGACTTAATCGCGGCGACTTAATTTTGTAAAATGATATAATATTAAAGGAATGCAAACAACATTATTACTAAACTCTAGCGAGTCTACAGAAGATAGCGCAAATTTTTTCAGTAAATTATATTCCACCTATCCAACTAGATCCTACAAAACAATATGAAATTGGATTAATTTCTTGTACTTGCTGGAATGCTATACCTAACGTGAAAAATGATGTTAACGATGAAATGTATTTTACTATGATTACAACATCTCCAATATCTACAACAAAAAAAATAAAAGTTCCGCAAGGAGCTTACAATATTGAAGATCTAAACAAGACGATCAAAGAGCTCATAACAAAAGCTGACGGTGTGGCTGATAATTTTGAATTAGCAGCAAATTATAACACATTGCGAACTAGGATAACTTTGAAAAATATAGCAATCAATCTTGAACCAAGAGAAAGAAGTATTGCACAACTGTTAGGATTTACTGAAAAAACTTACACTGCACTTGATCAGCCTATTACATATGACAGTGAACTGCCAGCAAATATAACAGAAGTAAATACAATATTAGTAAATTGCTCTATTGCTTCTGGCTCTTATACATCAAAAGGTAGCAAAGGTCAAACGATTTACAGTTTCTCACCAGAAGTCCCGCCAGGTTCTCTCATGCAAATAACTCCACGACATATTATATATTATCCTTTAAACGTTGAAGATCAAACATCAAGTATAAGGATGCAGTTGACAGATCAATCAGGAAAACAGTTACATGTTAGTAATGAAGTTGTAACTTATTATTTACATCTACGCGAGCAAAAGTAAAAATTATGCAACATCAAATATAATGAAACAAAGAAAAAAAGTTTATCGAAGAAAAATAGTAGGAGGATTTTTTTGGAAATATATTCACTAAAGTTATTGAAGGTATTCCAGGACTAGCACGTAAAGTTGCACCAATTGCTATTGACGCTGGTAAAGCTTTTGCAACTGGGGCTGCATCTGCCGCTGGGACTGTGGTGGAACAAAAAATAGCTGATAAAATAAAAGGTGATCCACCGACTGCATCTGAAATAAAACAAGTTATCTCAGAAATCGCTCCAACAAAAGAAACTCAAAAAGCTATGATAACAACAACAAAAAAAATATTATCACCAAAGGGCGAGCAGATCATACAAAATTAATATCTAAAGTAACAGTGCCGCAATAAAATTTTGTATAATCTAATAAAATAAAATGTCTGTTAAAAATTATCTCGACTTAACAGAAACTTAAGACATCGACAACGATGTGACAGAATTCGAGTTTGTTGAGTACCTTGATGAAAATTCTAACGAACCAAATAAAACTGGTATTAGAATCTTTAACACCAGAGACGAAGATGTATTTCTACTGCCACATAAGGCTATGTTAGAAGTTCGTGGTCAGATTATGACAGTAGCCAATCCACCTGCTGCATTTGCAGTTGGAACAGAAGTAGCTCTTATAAATAACGGCTGGTGTTTATTCAAAAGTGCTAGATATCAACTGGCCAATCAAACTAAAGAAGATATTTCAAGTCATCTACAAGTTGCAAGTACAATTTTAAATATTATTTCGTTTTCCGACGATTACTCGAGATCAACTGCAACTAATATGATGTGGTTTAAAGATACTGGACGGGGTATAGCTGAATCAACAGAATTTTTAAAGAGAGGCGCTATAGTACATGGAGCTAATGCTGATGAAAATGCTGTAATTGTGAGAAATTTTCTCATTGCTAATGCTGCTGCACTAGATATTGTCGCACCTGCTGCAGATGCTAATGCAAACGCTACAAGAGTTTCTCTTACAGCAGCTTTTAATAATCTAAATATAACGCCACCAGGAGCAGCTGAAGACGGTACTGCAATGTTAAATGTACTTCTTAACACACTTGACGTGAGAAATCCACGTTATAACGAAGGCTTTGCTAGGCGAAGAAAACTTGCAGCAGGATCACGTCAAATTACAATGATGCTTCCGCTAAGCACAATTTTCGGCTTTTGTCGCGATTATGATAAAGTATTACGCGGAGTAAAACATACGCTTATTTTAGATCGAGCAGACCAAAACGATTGCTTGTTTAGATCTGGAGGGGCTGATGTACAGTTTATCATAAACAAACTCGCTTTGTGGATGTCACGTATAACACCATCAATCACTAAAATGTCAGAATTAAATAGTACGCTTGATAAGCATACAAACAGAATTTACTTTAAGCAGCATAAAATATATCAGACAGCGGTTCCAAATACTACTGACTACACATGGAGGGTCACAACAACATCAAGCGAACAACTGCCGAGAAATATCTTTGTCGTATTTCAACAGCACGCTCGACGAGGAAACCAACAACAAAATAATGCAATATTTGACCACGCTGATGTCAGACGAATATACGCTAGATTAAATTCAAAGCAATATCCACAACGAGCTATCGAGTGCAATTTTGCTGATGACGTTAATAAAAATATTTCTCGACCGTACATGTACATGCTTGACGCAATGCAAAAATATCAAGATGTTGAAGATGGAACTCAAATATCAGCAGAGGAATTTCGTACGCTTTATCCTATATTTCATTTTGATGTTAGTAAACATAACGAGCGAGCTGTAGACAGCACAGCGGATATTGAAATTACCTGGACACTTGGGGCGGTTCCAGTAGCGCCGTTATACGTATACGCATTAGTGATTAGTGATAGATTTATCACAGTAGATTCTATTGGAGGTAAAATGACAGTTCAAGTTTAATCTACAGTTGTTATATAAAATGGCAAGGTATATTGTAAAAGAAGTGTATTTGACTGATGGCCAAGTTAAAAAATTAGTAGCTGCTATTGCAAAGCGAGAACAGGTATCATTAAAAATCAATCCTAATATTTCTGATGGTGTTTTAACAAAATTAATGCTAACAAAAAAATCAAGTAAAGAAGTATGATCGTAAAAAACTTTTGTTTTAAATTTGAGTGCTGCACAAATGACAGCGATGGCAAAAGAAGGTGGTTTTCTTGGTCCGGCATTATCAGTATTAACTAGTACAATAATACCTAAAATTTTGCCAGTCTTAGGCACATTAGGACTAGCAGCAGCGTCTGGAGCAATATCTGGCGCAACGAAGAAAGCAGTCGCAGGTAATGGTATCATTCGTGGAAGTGGAATAAAAAAAATTGTAAATTTTATGTAAATAATATATTATAATGCCACAAAGAAAAAGAAATCACCAACAACAAAAAAAAAGAAAACAACAAAAACAAAATCACCAACACCAAAAACAAAATCACCAACACCAAAAACAAAATCGCCAACACTAAAATGCAAATGCATATGCAATCAAACAAAACAAGGAGGAATTATTCCGTTCGCTCCACTTTTGGCGGGACTAGCGGGAAGTCTGCTGCCAAATCTTTTAGGAATCGGACGTGGTCTAACATTACCAGGAACTCGTCGACCCCGTTGAGTAATTTTGATATCATTGATAAGTTAAAAGCGGTTCCTGGATTTCACGGAGTTTATTCTAAAGATGAGCTCGCAGCAATAAAATCACCATCAGCTGTAAGTTCGTGTGTTATTAATATACAAGATTTCAATGACGGATCCGGCACACATTGGGTAGCAGTTTATAATAATAATAATTATTTTGACTCGTTTGGACTTCCTCCAAGCGATGTAATAAAAAAGTATATGAACAAAAAATTTAAAAAGATATATTATTCATCAAATCAACTCCAACCTGTTGGAACATCTGCTTGTGGATATTATTGTATTATGTTTATCCAACAGATGAGCAGAAATGTTAATTTTTTAAAATTTATTTTACAGTTTGACAAGCAACCTTCTCACGCTAATGATGAGATCGCAATTAATTTTATCTAAACTTACAAGTATAATAATGTCAACATACTGTCTCAAGTGTAGAACTAAAACAGAAAATATTAATGAAACAACAGAAAAAACAAAAAACAACAGGATAATATTAAAAAGTTTTTGTGTAGTCTGTGGAAAAAGAAAAAATACATTTTTAAAGAAAACGTCTCTAGCGACAGTATCCTCAGAGATGTCACCAGCGAAAAATTCGCTCGGATCTGGCTACCCTAATATTATTTTAGTCGACGATTAAAAATATAGAATGATATGCAATTGTGATTCTGACAGAGATTTGTGTCTTGAACAAAATAAAATTGTCGCATACTGTCAATGTTGTAACAACAGATAAATAATAGGGTCAGGTATAGATATACATAAAATTATTGGAAAATTGCCAAAACCAAAAGGCGGTTGGACATTGCCAGGTCATCGGTATACTGGTCCGTGGAATCCGCTAGACCAACAACTAGATGAAAACGACAATCCGTTGCCAGGCCAAGAGCCTTATAATCAAGTGGATGCAATAGCAATGCGTCATGATATCTGTTATCGTGATCATGAAAACTCAAAATTAGATTGTGATAAAGTAATGTTAGACGAATTACGTGATATGAAGCCAATAAATCTACGAGAACGTTTTGATAGAAAATTTGTTCAGGGAATGATTGGAGCAAAATATAAACTCGGACTCGGTGAGTCTCGACTTGGAAAAAAAGTATACGATAATCTTGCAGTCGAGCTGCACAGACCTACAAAAAAAAGTTTCCACGACGTAAAGTTGTCGCTAACGGTGTAGATGATATCTGGGCAAAAGATTTGGTGGATGTATCTAATCTAGCTCAGTTTAATGTTGGCGCTGATGGCGCTCCAAAAAGGTATTTGTTTAATGTTATAGATGTTTTTAGCAAATATGCTTTCAGTGTACCTGTTTCGGAGGGTTGGATCGTAACTTAAGAGCATAATGTGCAGAAAGCATTTCTCTGCGATGCGATAAAGGTGGTTCATTCGCTTCCGCGAGAAGGCTTTCACACGGAGATGTCTTAAATGCTCCTAGAGCAAGTCTTATTCCCTGATGATGAATTGGGTCAAGCATTTTCAAATAAGACTTCCTCTGAACCCTGCTTTTTCGGCCGTTTTTCATCCAAATTACAAAGCTTTATACGTAAATAAACCAAATGCTATACCTTCATTTGGTATTAGAATATCATCCTGCTTTGACCAAATCAAATGTAATCTATCTTTAATCCAGAAAATCTTTGTCTCGAAAACACCACCTTGGCTCATTAAGCAACCCCAAGTGAATTTTACGTTACACGATCGGAAAAAATCTGAGACAAACCCCATCCTATTCTTGAATTCTTATCATGATCTACTCAATGAATTTACACATTATGCTAGATTTTATACTGATAGATCAAAGGTTGCTGATAAGGCTGCTGCAGCCTTCGTCAGTGGCAAACATATAACCAAAGAGCGTTTGCCAAATGATGCATCCATATTTACAGCGGAAATCAGAGCAATAGACCTTGCTCTGACATTTATCGAAACTAATCATATTCTAAATAGTATTATCTTCTGTGACTCATTATCAGTGCTTCAGGCGCTACACAATATCAAACTAGATAATCCACTATTGGTGAATGTTTTGATAAAAAAAACTCTGAACTTAGTGCCTGCCTCATGCAATATAGTATACTGTTGGCTACCTAGCCATATTGGTATTAGAGGTAACGAAGAAGCAGACCGGGCTGCTAAGATGGCCCTATCTTTAGAACCATCGGATTTTAAATTACCATATTCTGATTTTAAACCTTGTATCAAAAAGTATCTACGTCAAAAGTGGCAGGTATCATGGGATGATGCAATCAATAACAAACTTCATGCCATCAAACCAATCTTGGGAGAATGGACTCCTTCCTACAGAACTATTCGTAGGGAGGAGGTTGTCATTGCAAGAATCAGAATCGGTCATACATACATTACCCACTCACACATACTAAAAGGTGAAGATCCACCAGAGTGCGTTCCTTGCAATGTACCATTTACTGTTAAACACTTTATGACCACGTGTTCCGACCTGCAACCTACGCGTGATAAATACTATAATGTACACGACATGCAGGAACTTTTTTATACTATTCAAATCACTAGTATTTTAGAGTTCCTTAAGGAAGTAAATCTTTATTTTAAACTGTAACTTTTTATGACCTTACCCAAACTAATTTTTAACTAATACCAATACCAACTATTATTTACATCTTTTCATCAAGATACATCATTTACATCTCCCGTTGATCGTGAACCAATATCTTTAACTGTTACCAACGTTTACCATTCTGTATTTATCTACTATGGATTTTTTACTATATCGCTGGTCGATATTGAACCTTTTCACAAATATGACCTACTGTATGGCGCTAAATAGCCTAAAAGTGCTGGTGCGCCGTTAAAATTCAATCAATCAATCAATCAATCAACCTGTTTCGGAAAAGACAGGGACTTCAATGACTGATGCGCTAAGACAAATAATAACGAGTGTAGAAAGAAAACCAAATAAAATCTGGATTGATCACGGATCCGAGTTTTTTAACAAAAAGTTTGAACAGTTTCTAGAACAAAATAATATAAAAAAAATATGTTACAGGAAACGAGGGTAAAAGCGTTGTTGTCGAGAGATTTAATCGCACGCTAAACGAAAAATTACACAAACATATGACAGCAAAAAACACCAAAAGGTACATCGATGACCTTTCTCAAATCGTAGGTGAATATAATAACACGAAACATCGAACCATCAAAATGACACCTAAAAAAGCTGTTAAAAATCCGATATTAGCAAATGAAAACATGTACCGCAGACATAAATTTAAGGTTGGTGATAAAGTTAGAATTTCTTTGATGAAAAAGGTATTTGCAAAAGGATTTACTCCAAACTGCAGCGAAGAAGTATTTGTAATTGATAAGGTACTTTTAACAGTACCTGTAACGTATGTTTTAAAAGATCTGGCAGGGGAACCGATCGTAGGTAGTTTTTATGAACAAGAACTACAGAAAACTGAGCAGGATGTTTTTGTTATCGAGAAAGTGATTAGAAAAAAAGGGGATAAAAGTTTAGTCAAATGGCGTGGGTATAGCGATAAATTTAACAGTTGGATCCCAACTAAGCAGATTATGATATAATGCTATTATAAATTAACTCATACTTTTGTTTGACAGATTTACATTTTACTGGTTTACATAACGATATTAGATACTGCTTACGATCGTTAGAGATCGTCATTAGATTAAAAATTTTAACGAATATGAAATCGAATTTGATATTTTTCTGTCGGCCTGGAATCTTGATATTTAAGAAAGGTTTGATTAGCTGCCAAAACAGTTGTTGTTCGGCAACGGTAAAATTAAATTTTATTATTTGTTTAGCAATGTGATACTTGACATTATACCGTTTAGTTGTTGATCTGCTGTAATTTGATCTGTCAGCAACAGTGACTATTTCACCATCATCATCAGATTCATTGTTATACAAAATATCATCTTCACTATAACCAATAGGTTTGTCTATAAAATCTTTGGAAAATGTGACCTTATCGCTGGTGACTTTGTCGCTAGTATCTTCTTCGTAGAGTTCAGCAAGTCGTTTCATCAAGTCCATTATTATAATACATTTTTATCTAATTTATTATTATAAGATGACTGATGAGATAAAATATCACCAAAAAGTTAATATAGTAAATTACAACGAACTAGCTGAAGCGGTAAGAAAATGTTTGTTGGGTTATAATGTTGATGTTATTGTAATGCAAGGTGATTCTCATAAAATATTACTAACAGAAGCAGAAAAAAATAAAATTAATGAAAGTGCAGTAACGACGCTAAAATTTAATCACGATGATATCATAGCATTTGCTCATCATTGCTTGACTAAAACCGAATTACAAAATATTATTGATCATCATATCTAAAACCAATCCTAGCATCGTATTCGCTTGAAAAAGTTGATTTCAATACTCCATCAGCTATAAATTTTATTGTTCTGGAATTTATCTTATAATATTTCGCCGCAGCTGAAATCGATTTGAATTTAATCTCCTCATCCATTTCGAGGTTTTTTGAAATAACAGGTTTTGCTGGACATCTAAAATTAATACCACCACCTCGTCCTTTTCTTACATTTTCCTGTTGGGTAACTAGTTCTAGATTTTCCAATCGATTGTCAGTCTTTACGTTATTGATGTGATTAATAACAAGACCATTGGGTATAGATCCGTTGAACACCTCGTAAATAAAACGATGACCATAATAATTAACTTGATTTGGCGATGTTCCTCTAACAGTTACCTTGATATATCCCATATTGTTCATAGTACCAAGAACTTTTTTAGTTTTTCTGTTTCTTATAATACCACGATCGTTAGCCTCGTATAAATCAAAGACTGGATGCGGCTGAAACTCATCTTGTAAGGATAAGTTTTCAATGTTGTCATCAGTGACTTTACCGTTATAATGATATACACGCTGTCCCTCTGGAATATCATCGCAAAACAAAGTGTAAATAAAATCTTTTCTAAACATTGCAATCCTCTCAGCATTATCTCCCTTTACACTAATCGTAAAACCCGCTGACGTTAATTTGCCAACAGATATTCTAGTTTTGATGTTAATTACCGAACCTAATACATTTCCAGCGTATAAGTTATACTTTGGGTGAATTTGATATGCTTCTTGCTCACGTGCACTTGTCAGATTTACTGTCATTATATTATAGGTAATATTTTTTATCTTCAATTGATTTTTAGCGCATGCGCAGTGTGAGATAAAGTTATACTTTGGGTGAGTTTGATAAATCTCTTCCTCACGTGCGTTTGTCAGATTTACTGTCATTATATTATAGGCGATTTTTTTATCTTCAATTGATTTTTAGCGCATGCGCAGTGTGAGATAAAGTTATACTTTGGGTGAACTTGATATGTTTCTTGCTCACATGTGTTTGTTAGATTTGCTGTCATTATATTATAGGAGATTTTTTTTATCTTCAATTGATTTTTAGCGCATGCGTAGTGTGAAAAAATTATTAATTAGATAATACATTATAATATAATAATGTTAAAATTACGTGATATAGCTAAGAAAAGCCTTATGGGAGAACCTAATAAAATATCGACTGCTTTTGCAGGTTTTGATAATAGTTATCAGTTTGATATTCAAATTGTTTTAGTAAATTTTAATACAGCAAATCTTTACCACCTACTACAGACAACTGTAAAACGTGAGCTTGAAAAACACAAAAGTATTAGATTATTTGTGCAATATCATGTTATATTTTCAAAGTTAGTTATAACGGAAGAATTAACTAACAAGGAAATTGCAGAACCTTATATGAACGCAAAATCAAGACGTGTTTTGCTTGGGACTGATCTGTTATCACTATCTGATGACATACACCAAGAAATCTGGAAAAAAAATAGAGGAATTCACTCAATTAGGTTCGGGTTGGAAGTTTGAAATGATCAAAGAAATATTGTTTCACACGATGAAATATAACGCATTACGAGGTAGTTCATACATCGACCTGCCACCAAAAATAAAAAGTAAAAGATGTTGTATAAACATCAAAAACGTAGATAACAAGTGTTTCCAATGGGCTGTTCTTTCCGCACTATTTCCAGCAGAAAAACACGCTGATCGTGTTGAAAAATATATCAGTCACGTATCTAGATTAAATTTTAAATATATTAACTTTCCTGTGGCAGAAAATCAAATACCAAAATTTGAAAAGCAAAATAATGTTTCAATTAACGTTTTCGGACTAGATGAAAAAGAGGATGTATACCCGAGATATATTTCAGAAAAAGCTTCACAATCGACTATAAATTTACTGTACTACAAAAATCATTACGTTTGGATTAAAAACTTTAACGGACTAGTTGGAAAACAGTACAATAAAAATAGGAACAAAAAGTTCTTTTGTTATCGCTGCTTGCATGGTTGTACTAACAATGAAACATTACAAAAGCATTTGCAGTACTGTAGTGATGTGCAAAGAATAACAATGCCATCTAAGGGAGATAGTGTGTTACAGTTTGTCCATCATAATCACAAACTAAAAATTCCTTTCGTTATATACGCTGATTTTGAGTGTTTACTTCAACCTGTACTTGGCGTAGAAAATAATCCTAATCAATCGAGTACAAGAAAAGTTCAAAATCATGTTCCGTGTGGAGTAGCGTACAAGGTAGTTTGTTGTACTGATTCTAGATTATCTAAACCGATCAAATTATATCGTGGTAAAAATCCAGCTGTTTGGCTTCTCAAGCAGTTGATTAATGAAGTTGATAATATTACTTATCGTTTGAAAAAAGTAACGCCAATGTTAAAATTAACACCTCAACAAGAATCCGATCACGAGCAAGCAGAAATTTGTCATATTTGTGAAAAAGTTTTTGACGATGACAAAAAAGTACATGACCATTATCATTTGACTGGACAGTACCGTGGAGCGGCTCATAATCAGTGTAATTTAAAATTTCATGCTCCAGATTTTATTCTAGTTATTCTTCACAATTTTCGAGGATATGATAGCCATATTATAGTAGAAGCTTTTGGTGATCCTGATATAAAATCTCGTCTAAAACTCGATAACATCATCAAATGCATCCCAAATAATTTTGAAAAGTACATGTCAGTTACGCTAGGTAAATTGCGTTTTATTGACAGCCTGCAGTTTATGGCAGCCTCGTTAGATGAGTTAGTGAAAGGTTGTAGTAAATTTGATAACCTAAGAGACTGTTTTGGAGATAAATTTAATCTACTAGCTAAAAAAGGAGATTTCCATACGAATACCTCGACGACTGGAGTAAATTTGATGAAACATCTTTACCTGTCAAAGACAAATTTTACTCACAACTTAAAAACGAAAATATAACCGATGATGAGTACAGGTATGCACAAGATATCTGGAAAAGGTTTGATTGTAAGACTTTTGGTGATTATCATGATTTATACCTGAAAACTGACGTGTTACTATTAGCAGATGTTTTTGAAAGTTTTCGTGAAGTGAGTTATAATAATTATGGACTAGATCCTTGCTGGTATTATTCTGCCCCTGGGTTGTCATGGGATGCTTTGCTAAAGTTTAGTAAGGTAAGGTTAGAATTACTGATTGATGTTGATATGTTCAATTTTATCGAAAAAGGTATCCGAGGCGGTATTAGCGTGATAACAAAAAAGTATGCTGAAGCAAACAACAAATACCTGAAACAGTATAACCCTGACCTTCCTTCGAAGTATATAATTTATCTAGATTGTAATAATCTTTACGGTGGTTCGATGGCAGAACCAATGCCTTTTAGCGGATTTCATTGGATCACGGTTGATCGATTTCTATCGGAGACAGAAAAAAAGATACCCGACGATGTTTCCTATTTCGTTGAAGTTGATCTTGATTATCCAAATTCGCTACACAAATTACATAACGATTACCCTTTCTGTGCGGAATCGATGGTCATAGATTATAGTTTGTTATCAAAAGAACAACAAGCGTTAGCATCACCAAGACAACATTCCATGGTCAAGAAACTAGTACCAAATTTACTTGATAAGAAAAGTTACGTTTTGCATTACAAAGTTTTAAAACAAGCAGTCGATGCTGGTCTTGTGTTGAGAAAAGTTCATCGTGTACTAAAATTTAATCAGTCGCCGTGGATGAGAGGTTATATTAACTCAAACACTTCAAGAAGAGCTGCAGCGAAAACAGAGTTTGAGAAAAACTTTTTTAAACTGATGAACAATTCCGTTTTTGGTAAGACGATGGAGAATATTAGGAAACGTGTAAATATTGAAATAGTTAATGATGTCAATCGCAGAAACAAACTTGTGTCAGACGATGATTTTGTGAGCATGAAAATATTTAATGAAAATCTTGTTGCGATACAAAGAAGAAAAACAAATCTAAAACTAAACAAGCCGATCTATGTCGGAGCTGCTGTGTTAGATTTATCAAAGTGGCTGATGTATGATTTTCATTATAATTTTGTTAAAAATCAGTGGCCGGCTAGTAGATTATTGTTTACTGATACTGATTCGCTCGTATATGAAATCGAATGCGAGGACATCTATCAGGACATGTACAATAATCGACATCTGTTTGATCTTTCTGATTATCCACGTGACAGTAAATTTCATGACGACACAAATAAAAAGGTTATTGGTAAGTTTAAAGATGAAATGAACTCGAGCGCTATCAAATATTTTATCGGATTACGCAGCAAAATGTATGCCATATTGTTAGACAATAATAAAATAACGAAAAAAGCTAAAGGTCTGCCTCGTAATTTTGTTAAAAAGTTTATGAAATTTGATGACTACAAGTACGCGCTTGATGGCGGTGTTAGTTTTATGAGAGCTATGGCAATTCGAACTAATCATCATAAACTCGAAACAGATGTCATTATCAAACGTGGATTGTACAATTTTGATGACAAACGCTATTGTAAAAATGGGGTAGATACATTTGTCTTTGGGTATTTTCATTGTGACTAAAATTTTATCTAAACTTATAAAATAATGTTTGAAAATTTGACAATGACAAATAGCTACAATAATAACATCAAATATCTAATGATGGACGGTAAACAATTGCCAGTTGAATTTAATAATAAAACATCAGGTATATGTTTTAATGGAACACGTGACAAGTTAAAACTTTCGCTCATCAGACCTGATAACAGCGAGTATTTCAATTATCTCGAACAATTGTATCAAAAGTTGCTAGCGGAATTTAAAAACTTTCACAGCCCCATTAGCCAACAAAACTATACTAAACTCACAATTGATCTCGATCGGTCAAGGGTATATTTTATCAACAAAAAATATCCTCTGAACAAACCAGAAATGAAAGATTTGTTTGAGTCCCATCGCTGTGTGAGCGGTAAAGGAAAATTTAGTATCTATAGTGGTGATAGTGAAGTATTTTTAATATCAACAGTTGAAACATTAATCATTGGTAATGAGATATAAAATAATATCATTTTCATTCTAATGCTAGTTTTATTTCCGCCTTGTTAACTGAAACGTTCTAATGCACAGTTTAATTTTCATCCTATTATCTGATAAAAAATTTGTGGTAAAATCTATTTGCCGTCTTTAGAATAATCATATTCCACACATACGCTGTTCTAACAAATTCGTCACTTCTGTTGACAGAGCTTATGGCATTCCAACACCTGTTGTTTTGTCTGGTTACAAAATATCTGTCTACATAGTAGTAGTATAGGGAAATGAGGGGTTTGGCGGGGGTGTGGGAGGAGGTGTGGGAGGGGGGTGGTGGGCCAAAACCCTCATTTCACTTTACTACTCAATCCACGCCTGGCGTCAAACTCTTGGTGATGCTATTAATTTTATTGTTAAAAAGCGTCAGCGTAAAATAGTAATATAATTTATAACACCAACCAAATTGCACAAATAACATGGGAAAAAATAAGTTTGAATGTTACATTACAAGTGTAAACAGCCCTTTCCAAATCATGAGAGAAATAGGAGAAATAGATCCTAGAGAGAACTCGTCCGGAGTGAAAAATCCCCAGACATCGAGGGAGAAGGTGGGAAAGTGGGAAAGAATATAAAGAAAACTTATCATAGAATCAGGCAAAAACATAACAGAGTAATAAAACTCTTTTACCATGACTCATTCAATGAGAACCATGGCTCATTCAATGAGAACCATGACTCATTCAATGAGAAGACTTATAATAATCATGAATAAATCTAAAGGGGGACGTGGTATTTTTTTAAACGAAATTGAAGACATAACCTTATTAATTACTGAATATAAAATATAAAATAAAAGATTATCAAAAAAAAAAAAATGTGCCCTGGACAAAGTATGAATAAAAACTAATCATGGAGATAATGATAATCTCTTAATATATCAGACGATACAGAAATGAGTGGAGAACATTGTGCAATGATTTTCATTGATCAATAAAAGTTGATTGATGCGATGGAACAGAATTATGTCAAGAAGATTTTAAATCAATTTGTTTTGAATAAAAATTATTGCAAGTGGGTTGAAATACTATATAATGATAAAATCTAAAAACTGCAAATGAATGGAGGATATATTAAACGTTTAAGATAGAAGGATCAGAAAGACCAGAATTTGCGTTATCGTTAACGATGTTACATGTGATTCTCAACGATGTTATATGTGATTATCAACGATGTTATATGTGTTTATCAGCGATGTTATCTGTGATTATCAACGATGTTAATCTGTGATTGCAATAGAGGTTTTAAGTATTAGAATAAGACATAATTAAAGTATTAACGGAATAAAAATACAAATATGTAACAGATGAAAGAATTGATCCAACATGCCGACGATTGTACAAATTTAGTCTCAGACAAATTATTCGTATATATCTACCCAAAAGTTATGAAAGATTTTGGGGAAAAACAACAACTATTCTGAAACAGATATTTTAAAAAAGAAATTCACTCTGCTCTTCCTCCTGAAAATGAAAAGTTTGTAAAAGTTCTAGCCATCTACTATGAAAAAGATGAACGAGACAAAAATTAGCAACATGTTCAATCCAAAATAAAATCATAGAAAATCTATGTAGGAATTTTATTTTTTTTAAAAAAAGAAAATATCTCTCTCTCTCTCTCTCTCTCTCTCTCTCTCTCTCTCTCTCTCTCTCTCTCTCTCTCTCTCTCTCTCTCTCTCTCTCTCTCTCTCTCTCTCTCTCTCTCTCTCTCTCTCTCTCTCTCTCTCTCTCTCTCTCTCAATACCTGATTATCAACCAATGTCGCATGATCATATATATGTATATGCACGGAATTATAAGAAAACATAAACGTTCTAAATTAAATTACAACACAAACCGTCTACCCCATAGCAATTTTATCATTTTGATGTAGAGATTTCAAAAAGTGAAATATGGGGTAAAACACAAGTTAGTCACTGTGATAGAAACGGTGGCATATTACTCCCCCTAGGGGTCTAGAGCGAAGTCTGATCCTCCTGCCACTTCACATGCGAAAAATATTTTACCCCAAATGGAAAAGGAAAGAAAATGGAAAAAAGTAGGAGCAAAGTTGAAATGAAATATGATCAGAACGCAAAAATGAAAACGGAAAAGTACATAAGACAGAATATTTACATCCGTTTCAATTTAAAACATCCCGATATACTTAGTCGTATGACTATAATTAGAAGCACTTTTGGAGGGAACAGAGGACAGCCAATGGAACGGAGGAGATATCACCACTACGAGGGGATTTTTGTGGCAGGGTGCCTCCCATCCCCGGCCATAAAAAGCTATAAATATTACATGCCCTACCACACCATCAGAAAAGAAAAACACAAAAGAGAAAAAGTTAAGACTAAAACAAAAATTAAATATCTTTGAAACAAAATAATAAAAATAATAAAACCAATGTCTGTTTTCAGGACATTGAAAACAGTTATCTCTTTTTGTGCCACTTTTCTGCTTTCTTTTTCATTGACGTTGTGAACATTATGGTGTGCATTGTCGTTTCTATCGACAGACGTAGAAAGTATCTTGTTTTTAATCTCGATTATTAAAGTAGTAAGTAACTATGTTGGATGTAGCATATTTTCGAATGACTCTGTAAATCTCTAAAGGCGATCTTCTTTGACTCTTCAGTCGTCTTCTTCAAGGTCTGACCAAAACATTCAGTATACAAGTACAACGTCATTCAGTATGTTCGTAAGATTATTTTTACATTTAAGAGACGCAGAAACTGACTTCAAGAAAATGTCGAACTAATGCTTACACATGCACAGTTAAATTTAAAGTTCATGTCTGAAGTGTCACCAGAAAAAGCAGCGAATTTTCATTCCAGATTTATGAGAATAATTTTTAGAGACATTGTAACGACAATGCCAAACAAAAGATGACGATTGTATGTGACTCTTTATCAATCACGAGAGCCTGAAGTTTCCTTTTTGGATTAGGTTTAGTAATCCGACAGAATTAACACCGTCCAAAATCATGGACAAAATTCAACACGTTCAATGTTAGGTCTAATTTTTGGCATTGCTGATGGAGAAGCTACTCTTTGCATGGCACACGTTTCACCACGAGGCAGCGATACAAACAAGCCAAACGTCATGCAGATTAATAAAGACAGCTATTGATGGGAGCGATGATCCGTCCCAGACCCCGAACGCAATCAAAATCTAAGTCCTTAGTATTATATTAGGATGGAGCCTACGGGCACAGACAAGAGGAAGAACACTTTTGCTGATATAGGAAGTAGAATCCAGCAAATCCAGAATCAACCCCTCAAAAGACGACATGGACAGGGGCAAAGACCGTACACACAACAGCTGAAACGTGCACCACAAACTCCACATATGCCGAGTGCCTCTTCCGTTGAATCTCAGCCAACAATACCTCCACCTTCATCAACAACAATAACACCACCACTTCCAGCTACAATTAAAACTAGGAAGGTATCATCGTTCAAAAAAAGAAACGTTTAGATAAACTCAACAAGGGGCAATGCATAGGAGAGAGGAGGAGGGAGAGAAAAAGAGAGTAAATAGAAATTAAGACCTAAATTCAAGTCAGTTAGTCGGTCTGTCTTGCTATCCATCTTTTAGCCTGTAGGGAAGAAGGACAACATTTCTGGGTTGGCAAGCTGAAGGAGGTGATCAGATTGGTGGAAAGAAAAGAGCAGCTCCTTAGTCGGTTGGTTAAATTAGATAGTTGCCCTCACAAGAGGCACTTGAAGAGCGGACGAACTCACTCAGATTTGCAAAACAGTTTGTGAGAAGAATAATGGAGAAGTAGTGAAGAAGATCAAGACGGTGTGGGCAGATGAAAAGATGCTCAAAGAGCAGTAGAGGTAATTTCAGCCCCTGAACAAGACCTAGATGAAATTTATGACCAGTTTCGCTAAAAGGGCATTCCAGACCGGGTCTCCGACGAGGAGAAGGAACACTAAGAGAAGGTAGCCCTCGAGCCATATTTGAACCTGACGATCACTACAACGATGCGCAGCCCGAGTTGTCCGACACTGTTGGTGAAGTTGTTGCTTAGAGAGTGGTAGCAAAACAAGGCAAAACAACGGCCGTTTCCGTTTCTAGAAAATAGAGATTTTGTTTTCCTTATTTTTTTTTTAATTTGCGTGTGTATCTCTTGTGTGGCCGAGTGGTCTAAAGCGCTGTCCGTTACGGATCACTGCCATCTCACCTCTGTCTGTGTGGGTTCAAGTCTAAGATTCGGCGAATGTGGATATGTGAAAAAGCTTGCCAGTAGCTTTTCGTGGGTTGGTGGTTCTTTCCGGTGATTTCCCAGTTTCTTCCTCCACCATTAATACTGGCCGCCACGAATAGCCTATCGTGTGCTGAAAAATGGCGTTAAGCCCAACAACAACAAATCTATTTTGTATGTCTTTGTCTTTGTGCACATTTAACGTCTAAAAATTCGTTACAGCTATGGTCGTATCGTCCATACCACAGTTAAGGCATTCATAGTATTAAATCTTCTGACATCGTTTCAAGTTTATTGTTTCCCTTGTACGATTTCTCAGGCTCCAACATTACAATTTAATTCAGGTTAAAACGTCCATCACTAATATATCTATAAATGTTTCTTTAGTTTCAAAAGCAGATTTTTTCTTGAAGTAACTTTTATTTATTAATTTTTTTGCAGATGGTATCAGCACGTGATTATTCAAGGGAGGTCATCCCTGCAGGGTTATAAGAACTTTAAGCCACTCTTCACGAACACTTAAAGTTTACTTTACGAAAACTTGTAGAGTTGAAGTTGAATGGAATGCAAAGGCTATTAAAGTATTGAAGTCCGTTAAACGACAAAAGATTCCGTTATCTATACTAGGTAATTATAATAGGTAAAATATGAACAATATAATTTATACAAAATATTTTAAGTTGTCAACATCAAGAGAGTAAACTTAGGAGGAAAAAACAATGCCATCAGTGATATCAAAGAATTTCGTATTTTCAGACAGACACGTTCTTATCACATTCCATACAGCGGTAAATCGAAATATTGGAGAGATCATATCAAACCCGGTTAATCTCACTCTGGATCAGTTCAAGAGCAATTGTATTGATGCATTGTTTGACAAGTAGCCCTCTTGTCAAAATGGGCCATTTCGTCGGGAAAAATTATTGGTTCTTGATGCGATAAGTAATGGCCGTGGAATTTCAAGTTGCGGTATGACCCCATGGATTCACCGTATATAACAAGAATAATTTATTATAAGACATTACAATGAAATCAGTTAGTGCCAGACAGTCCTTAGGAATTGTACGTTTATAAGCAGGTCATTTTACTGAAGACGTGTGTGTTGTAAACTGGGGACGTACTCATAATAAATCGCCCGATATTTTGAAAAGTAAGAAAAAATGTGAAACGGTTTAAGTTAATGTGTAGTCAGTTTACTTTTAAGTTCGACAAGTTTTTGATTGGTTTTGGTAGCGCAGTGGTTAAACTGTTTTCGTAGTACCTATTCATTTGATACTAAACAGCGAAAAATAATTAGTGATTTGAAATCAAATGCATGCCAAATGCCGCTAAATGGTTCCAGTATCAATACGCTAGAGACCTTTTGTGTCATTAACATTGTTTTCAAGAATAGCTGGATTATTAAAGTTATATCAATCAAACTATCAACACTATTTCTGAGTCATTTTTCCAAAAGAGAATAATATATCATGCCAATTTCGCCTTCATGTAAACATTTTCGTGTTTCGTGTTTCGACAACCGTTTTACCTCAGCAAACCTTACATGGTTTCTTTATTATCGGTATCATTTTTCCGCTCTATATGTCTATCTCTTATTGCAGACTAATCAAGGTTCTAGCAATATTGAATACTTAACTCACTTAATAATGAATTCTGACAGTAAGTAAATTATTAATCCCATAATTACTCATCCGCTTTTTTATCCGTGTGATTAAAACGTGACTGAGGAGAACAAAACTTTAATTTCATTTTAAGCTAGGCATAATTCTCAAATTAATCTTGATTGCACTCTTTTAATGTTTGACCTTTACACCATAATATAAAATATTTATTATCACAAAGCTCTTTTACAATAAAAGGTTATGATGACAAAAGAGGCAGTAAAAAATGATTCAACGACATATTGCTTGATAAAATGACGATTTCACCTTAAAGCATAACAAAATTTGACTATACACACCATTGTTCTTCTCACCTTGAACTCAGTTTTATAACTCTGTCTACTCGAAGTAACCAAATTACCTTTTAGGCGTGTTCATGACAAGGAATGTATTAAAAATAACAGAAGCTGGCTTGAGATAGGTCCAGAAGTATGAAAATATGTATGTGCACACCTTCATGGCCACTTCCGCATTAAGATTCCAAGTTTCAGTTTTAATCCAGGACACTTGTGAGCAGGGAAAATGAAGCCACACAGATTCCTGAATGGTTATTTTCTGGACTGGACTTCTATTTTGTTTCGTTATTACCAATTAAAGGGTAAACACAATTATAACTATTAAAGATAATTGATGACGTCTTATTTCCAACCCTTTGTAACTGAAAACGATTTTATAAATGTTAGTTGCAATTAAAATCTGTACGTCTATTCTACCAACGTAATTATCATCCTGTCATCAGTCGGCAACATATATTCTTCCTCGTACAGAAAACATGTACTCCATGATTGTTTTTGATTTAGACAATTTTACTGCGCTTTGTACGCTAAAACCTAAAGCTAGAGTTTTACCTCGTGGTTAATAATACCAAAATTGTCCCATCAACAAGAAATTTCCATGGAGAAGCGTCACAACGATTTGGGATGAACATGTTATCTAGCTGCCAAAAGTACGTATGCCTCTTGTTGACTGCATATATGAAATACAAGCAAAATCATGTACACTGCATTGGCGATACGCTGTGTAGTACAAACATTATCAGGTATTGTCTAAAGATAATAAAATAATTTCTAAGGCATATAAATCAATTGATTATATTATTTTAGTTGAAGACCATGATGCATAGATAAAATTAAATGTCAAGATTTTTTTCACAAAACAGCGACAGAAAATTTAAGTCAAAACAGCATAGGACAGTGACGACGCTTCCGAATTCTAAATGACTTTTTATTAATAAACTTCCAAATGCCATTCATCCTATCCTTTAATAATTTAGGTGCTCGAAAAACGTAATCGCCCCATCTGTTACTTTCTCTTTTAGGTGGTTTTTTTTTTTTTTTTTTTTTTTTTTTTTAAGAGGACTATCGAATCTAGGTCATCGAGAAGCTTTTTATAGTTTTTTCATCCCTAAGTGACGATTTCTTTTTGCGTTCTATGACATCAGGTTAAAAAGAGTCATGAGCTTGATGGGTAGCTTCACTGTTTTCCATCACTGATATAATTACATGCAATACAGATCCCATGCCTCAGTTTACATCCGACCTTCAAAATTTAAGCTTTTCTTGTTTAATACTCAGCCAGCATTTAAGTTTACGTAGCAGCAAAATCCTACAATTTATGATAAAAAAAAATTACCTTTTATTTTTCAGACATAAGCTATTTTTTGTCTGTTTTCGCGTTTAGCTTTTAAACTTGCAAACTTTGGTTTGATTTGACCCTCAATAGCAGAGAACAATCAAAATGGACGTTTTAATTATTGCTACAAGGAAATGAATATTCCTTATTAAAAAGATGTGAAAAAGTGATGGCGCTGACATATAAATATCGACACCTTAATAAAACTCCAAGTTTATGATATATTACAATTTTGAGAGCGGGTATAAATGAATCAGAAATACATACATATGAGAACGCTATCATGTGTGTATCGTCAACTTCAGATGTAGCATCTAATAATAGATTGAATTCATATGCATTGATGCCGAAAATATTTATTCTTGGCAAAATTATAAAAATTTTCAATATTTCTAGTTGCTGACAAAAATACTTATAATCGCGCGTTTGTAAGCATGATTCTATTATGTCTTCCGAAGAAAGAAAAAAAGAAAGAGAGAATGAAGGAAGGAAGTAAGTAAGAATTGAAGAGAGGAAGGAATGTAAGCTATTATAACTGAATTTAAGTATAATAATTAAAATTAATTTCATTATGTCATTGGAATCTTAAAAATTCTCGATATAGTTGATGAATATGCAATTACTTTATGCTTCTGAAAGATTATTAACAACAATAAGTATACATCCTTATTTATAATAGCCAAAAAGAGGGTGTAACCGCGTGTTCGAATCTTCACATATTCGCTAGTGATTAGATATTTCCAACAGCGAGCATTATTAAAGGGATTCCTAATGTGCACAAGCATGAAAACAGAGATGAATGAAACGCCTGCCTACTCACGGTTTAAAGTATCTTTAAGAGAAAATGGGCGTTTTAAGCACACCACGAAAGACACATCAATCGTTCATGTATAGATTAATATGCTTCTACATTGTGACCTAACGGCAGCAAAAATGGAGTGACCGTATCTACTTCACCGTTAATTCGCATCTGACCAGTTTCATGGGATCACTTATAAAAGACAATATGACCAACAAGGATCACTCCATGGGTACATTTCCGTCACTTTTGTGGATTTGCAACGGTAACTTTATTTGGAAGAATTTTCGGGATTTGTCCTTGTCCTAAATAGATTTTGTTATTATCTGTTTCAAAAAAAGCACTTTTAATAAATATTCACAAATATTTGGATAAATACTCAACCATCAACGCAATTATTTCGCTTTCTAAGTTATACAGATACTGGAAAGCTCTTTCACTAGCCGAAAAGGGTCTACAAGTTATCAACAATTCCCTCTGTAAAGAGCCGTGTACTTTTAAACATTTGATATTGCATCGATTTACATTATATCCTAGACATAGGGAAATGACGTAATCAGGATATTGGATAGCTGGACAAAGGTCTTTTATATCCTATATTAGTTATTCAAGTCCGAGTTAGAACCAGTTTTACTCTATCGCTTAATTTGGGCTATATGTCTGATGGTCTCTATTACATTTCAAAACTACAATGTATCCTTTTCCTCTTAGATCCATGAAAAGAATATCTTCTTTTGTTACAATGTATACTGGATACGGACAATATCTGATCCCGATGAATCATTCCATATTTTAAAAGATAGGGGTATGTCTGTGTGTACATACCTACCTACCTACCTACCTACCTACCTACCTACCTACACACACACACACAAATATATATATATATATATATATATATATATATATATATATATATATATATATATATATATATATATATATATATATATATATATATATACATACATACATACGCAGGCACATCAGCGTCTATGTTATTTATTTTCTAAAGGTTCCTCGTAACAAACTCAATATACTCATTATACTCATATCTGACTGAGCATTATGCGACGGCTGATTTGGATCTCAGCAGTTGATCTCGACTTCTAAGTGACAACATACGGCATTATATAAGCTATAAAAATATGCCTTAAATTTTGTGACATGTGGCGGAATGGAATTCAGGTCAACAGAACCTAACAGATGAGTCATTAATTCAGAAAGCAGCGTTTAACTAGAAACACCAACCCACCCAAAATTAACAAACACGGAAATGGTGCGAAACGTAACTGTTGACACTTGCCCTTAACTTAACATATTATTTTTTGCCTGGTTGGAATGCCTACCTGTATCCGACACTGATTTCTCAATACTGTATCCCCTTGCACGGCGTATGTGGCGTATCCTCGTCGATCTGTTTTCACAGGCGGGAGAATTTGATGGTTTTACACGTTCATATTAGTGCCTTCTGAAAACATAAAATTTCACCTTGCTTTCACAGAACTGACAAATAGTAGGAGTCTGTTTCCAACAAAGCGATGAAAGCATGCAACTTGTGTATTGTAGCAAATGTGTACACATCAACCGACAAAAACATAATTGATGTATTGTTAGAGAGATATATGCGTGTGATACTAGTGTATACAAATAATAATCAGATAATGAAACTGTACGAGAGATAAAAGGTGCTTCAGTGAGATTTTTATCATAGATGACGTAAATGTTAGCCTGGTGGACTAATATATATATATATATATATATATATATATATATATATATATATATATATATATATATATATATATATATATATATATATATATATATATATATATATAGTTCATTTACCAAATATTCAAATATTCCAAGAAACAAAACGACAAAAAAAAAACATTAACCACACAACAGAAAAGTGCCGTGTTTACTCGCTTGACTTCAAACAACAAAGATTATGATCTGTTGTAACATAATGTACCTGCAGATCAGAGTCTATCTTGTTTGGTCTACTGATTACTCCTAACAATCTGCACAGACCCAGATCTGCAGAAATAACCAAGCTACATCTATCTGAACCCACGGGCCGAATATCCACGGCTGATATCAGAGGATCTTCTAACAATATATGTAATTATTATTAAAATGTATAATGCTAATATTCTTCACAACGCAGGATAAGATCTTATTTATCATTGGCCCGAAGGGGGTTGAAGAGTGAGAGGAGTGTTAGTGCTAATGCGTGCATCACCAACTTTAAAAGTCCCTTTCCTGCAGCAGACATTAAGTAGCAGTGTTAGGAGTAGCGTTTTACGGCATTACAGTACAATAATGGCAATACTAAGCAAAGATCCGGGAGTGATTTAATGACTTATTGAATAGAGTATTTATCGATAACATGTTTTCTCTAGAATAAATTTTTCAATGAAAATATTGTTCACCAGGAAAATATAATTTTGTTCTGAATTTCATTTTTACGGGGTGGGGATGGGGAGGGGTGATGGGTCAGGCTTCAGATCAAACTCAAAACTCTCTTAACAAATATGCTGCTTCTTCAGAAGATACATTGTGGATGTTTAAGATGATGAAGGCTTTATTCTGATGTAGGTTACACAATTTGAATATTTGGACATTCAGCTTGAGTTTCATGCTCAGAACTTCTTTGAGAAATATAGACCAGCGGGTCATTGTTACTTGTGTACACGTCACGTTTTTACATTCCCACTACTCTGATTTCTCCTCTGTGATAAATAATATGCTATTGGCTATCTCTTATTCCCTTATCATTTCATTGGATACCAGTATGTAGGGGATATATTTATCAAGTTTCAACAAAACAAAACGACGGGACCGCTGTCAAATAAAACCTTTTACGCGACGATACTACAAATATCAGCGCACAACCGGAGTCAAATTTCAAGCACGAATAATTGAGGTGCTAAACTGGGCTTATTACTAAAATAATGGTGTCAAACTTCTGCGAATGTTCGCCCCCGGCGTCATTATGTTAGCCATCTTAATAGCAATCACACTGTTGGATACATCGATATATCGTTGCCCAAAGAAACCAAAGATTGCTGCTTCAGTATTTTCAGTAGTAAAAATATGCACAAACTAATTATGCAATACGGACAACAATGATTAGCACTTTATACTACATAAATACATATCCAAACAGACATAAACACACACACACACACACATACACACACAGAGACGTCTATCCGGAAATTAATATGTAAAGTCTATTAAAGCATACATGAATGATTGGTTTAATTTGGTTGATTGTTTCATGGCAAATCAATACATAAAGGTTACGCTCACCTATCATTTTGTCTTAAGCTCAGACATCTTTCATTACTGGATGAACAAATACACAGCTTGATAATACTGTATTGGTTGCAATTTTCTAAATAATTCTTTGTTTAAATATCAAGATGAAAGAAACAGAAATACCATCAGTTATTTATATGCAATAAAATAAGAATAAAATAAGAATAATGCGATTGAAAAAAAAAACTGTCCGGGAAAAACATATTTTCCATGGCAGTCCATCTCGAGATAGGGAGTTTAGTTGGTACAGCACCGGACTCAAATTGATGCTGGCATAAGTCACGTGGGTCAGCTGCCACTGTGGCTTTACGAGGAAAATACCTCGTAAACGCAGTGAAATAGAGAATGGACGACATATTTGCTATTTCAAAAATAAAACTTACCATTGGCAGCATATTTCTTCTTGCTTTTGCTGTTGTTTTAATAAAAGCATTCAAAGAGGAATAAGACAATGTTTTAAATAGCTGTATATTTTGGTTTATTGTTAACCAAGACGTATAGCCAAAAAAAAAATGAGTAGGTTTTTGAGTGCAATGATCTCCAATGGACGCATGGGACGTGATAGAGATATAGGTCAATTCACGTGTCAAAAATGCATTGACCTTCAATGGACTATGAGACGTGATAAAGATATAGGTCAATTCATATGTAAATTGCATCTATCGTAAATGGACGTGTGAGATAGAGATATAGGTCAATTAACGTGTAAAACGCATTAATCTTAAATGGAAGCATAGGAAATGATAGAAACATAGGTCAATTCACGTGTGAAATTCATTTATTTTAAATGTGCGTATGAGACGTCAATATATATATATATATATATATATATATATATATATATATATATATATATATATATATATATATATATATATATATGTGTGTGTGTGTGTGTGTGTGTGTGTGTGTGTGTGTATGTATGTATGTATGCATGCATGTATGTATGTATGTATGTATGTATGTATGTATGTATGTATGTATGTATGTATGTATGTATGTATGTATGTATGTATGTATGTATGTATGTATGTATGTATGTATGTATGTATGTATGTATGTATGTATGTATGTATGTATGTATGTATGTATGTATGTATGTATGTATGTATGTATGTATGTGTGTGTGTGTGAATTTTGTGTAATTCATCACTTGTCGACTATGTTGTGTCAACACTTCAAACCCATTAGTATATCTCAAATTTCTAAGATTGTGAATTTGTACGATTGTTTCTGATGTACATTTTCGAATCACTTTTGGGGAGGGGACTGCATTATTACAAAAATAATATTTGCAATTAAAAGAAAGCTACAATTGTGTCAAGAGTAAGATGTGTGTGATGTGTCGAATTTTGAAACTTGCTGAAACCTAAGGTTAAACAAATTGTGCTTTCAAGTTAACATAATCGAAGCAGAAAGGTCTGGTGAAAGTTCAATGTTTATTTCTTCATATCATATCTAAAAATAAAAGGAATTACGTTAAGCCTCAGTTGAAACTGACCCGGTCATTTATTATGATAAAGGAAGTATACGCGTTTATATTATGTCCAGACGCAGTTTAAAAGGTACACACGTCAAATAATCGATTTTTCAAAGGATGCTAATTGTGAAATGTTTTAGGCCAGTGAAACCGACGACGGACACTAGATTTGAAGGGAAAATTTTAGGAACAGTTATTTCTGATTGGCCAGGAAAACATAAGGGCGTACACATTTAGGAACGATTTAGGAACTATCTCTTGGAAAATCCTGCAGTTAGAGTTATGTTGAGAAAAGAATAAGTCTACTCCAAAGGCGCTAGTTAATGAAGTAATGTCTTTGTGAAATTACAAAAAGAGGCCAGGTAGCTGTCTTAGAAAGAAGACTAACTAAAGGCTAGAACAGTTTGTTTGGAAAAAGAAAGCGGCAGTAAGATACGCAATTTCAGTTTCAAATTTGAATATGATATTTCATTTGTTTGATTGTTGCAGATATGATATATTGTGATTCAGGCATGTATCGTGTATTCTATTTTGTATGACTCTAGCGCTATGTTAATGCTACCAGTTAATTCTTTGGTTTTACAGTCATCACATGTAATTAAATATTCGATATATAGAGTTGCGTAGGGATTTCATGAATTTACCCTAGTATACGAATATGTCAAATGTCTTAGGATATATTAATTGAATCTCTGTGTAGAATGATATATACTCTTGTGAGTAATGACGAGTTTATATATATATATATATATATATATATATATATATATATATATATATATATATATATGCGAATTCTCTTCCCGTCTTTTTTTGGAAGGGTGGGGTGAGAGGTGATCTTTGGCAAAGATATCATATGCTCTTTGTTTGCTATTGTGTGTATTTGCTGTATTGTCTGTATGATTTAGATATTATTTAAAGGACGGCACTGTTTCAAATTGTTCCTCTGGTTGTAAATTTTTTTAAATTTTATTTTAATATCAACATTAGAATTAGAAACATAACTAGCACAGTCACGTTGAATGAATTAAAAAAAGTAGAAGATAAACAACAACAGGAAATAAAAGTTTTAAAAAGACAAAAAAAAAACAACAACAGTGTGTAATAGTGCGAATAAAACGCTACAATTGGGGATACAAAAGGTCAGTGTTGAAACAAAAACAAGAAAAAGAGCTTATTTGGTTCAAGACAAGCTTACCTATCCTCTTTTGTATGTGTTGTTAACACTTCTTTGGAAACGGTTTTTCGGTATTTATAGTAAAGATTGCTTTTAAAAAAAAAAACGAATCATTTTCTTCGGAATAAAAGATATCAACTACACAAATCACTATAAAATCTATGAATAACCTTGAATGTCCTCTACGAAAAAATAAGAAATATGACTTCATTGTTAATTTTATAATTGATTTTTTTTATAATGTTCTATGCATGTAAGAGACTGGGTCTGGTGATAAGTGTGGTTACTGAATGCGTACGTGTAGTTTTTTTTTTTTTGTTCTCAAAAAGTTAGATCTGTGACATTTGGGGTCGACAAGTGATGGTCAAATTAGTAAAATTCAGGGTCTGACTATTGTATGGCCATCTCAGTCATTATTCTATCTGCTAACAAGCTGAAAGAAGAAAAACAGTTACAATGAAAGATCAATGTATGAAAACCTGACATTCTAATGCTTGGAGCTAATATCCTTTAAATGATGAACTACTTGGAAATTTAAACGTTACAAAAGTTTTTAAATTTGTAACTAATTTTAGCATGCATGCCAGAACAGAATAGAAATACTTTACCAATCGTCAATACAAAGAATCGTATGTTCCCCATTAGAAAACGAAAGAAGCAAACTTGTGAAATTTCTGATTTCGTTGTTGTTGTTCTGGGGCTAAACGCCATTTTTCAGCACACGATAGGCTATACATGGTGGCTAGTATTAATGGTGGAGGAAGAAACCAGGTAATCCGCGGACAGAACCACCGACGCCCGAGAAGCTACTGGCAAGCTTTCTCATATATCACATTCGCCGAAACTTAGACTCGAACCCACGCAGACAGAGGTGAGATGGCAGTGATCCGTAACTGAGATCGGTTTAGATCACTCGGCCACTCGTGGCCCCTGAAATTTCTAAAAGACATTTTGAGTTATGCGTCTTACAAGATATATGTGATGAATTTAATAAACTTTTTCAACGTCAACAATTTGCAGAAATAAGAAAACAATATACAAGTAAGAAATATCTGCAAAATATTCTAATAGCAATGTAGCAAGTCGCTAAATAACACAACTCTTAAAGCAAGTTTAGTTTATTGAAATTTAATAAACAAATATTAAAATTTTCTTTCTGTCCTTGTATTTTCTGCCTTTCTGCATCAAGTATACCACCACAATCAATAACTTGTATTCGTTTTTAATATCTCTCGTCTATTCATAGACATGCGTTAGTAATGCAATTATGTTCTGGTCTGTTCTCATCTGTCCTGGTCTGTTCTGGACTGTTATGGTCTATTCTAATCTGTTTTGATTAGTCCTGGTCTGCTCTGGTCTTTTCTAATCAGCCCTGGTCTGCTTAAAATGTGATTTGGTGGAATGTAAGAAGCTGACTGTGATCATCGTCATTACCCTTCAGTGTTTATAATGATAGGCATAACCATGAACCAGGTATTACAAGGATTAGCAAGAATCAACATGTTGTGACCAAATATTAGTCATACAATGTTAGGTAAAAAACTTTTCTAGTAACCAGTTCAAAGTGGGTTTGGTATTTCCCTTTATATAAGAAAGCAAAATGAAATGAACCAACGTGATACAGTTTTTTTGTGTAACTTATACAATCTGTTCTGACGCAACGGAGGATCCGATTTCATGGCAAGTTGTGTACATGTGGAAATCGGCAACGTTTTCTGCATAAAAATTCTAATTAAATAGTTAATTTGACCTAAAAACTTAAACGAGGTTGTCACTTTTGCTAAGCTTTGCTTGGGGGACTGGGTTCGGGTACAAACTAGGGTATTATTACTGCCGCCACGTGTTTGATGTCAAAACATTGCCCCAGGCTAGTGGTAATCCCTTTTACAAGGTTATCGTGACCGCCAGCCAGGCCAACAAGATAAAGACTGGTAATATTTACACCTAGGTGTTAAGTATTTGTTCCGAGATCAAAGAAAGTCCACATGTTCTCATCCTCCCCACGTGGACAGACAGCGAGAGGACATTGGCCGCTAAGTTTGACTGAATCTATTCACAGCGATATCCAATCAGAATTGAGATAGCGGACGTAATTATAATTTAGATCCGAATTATAACTTCGTAACTCGCACTCAGAAAGTTGTTTGCTCCTGGGAAGATTCTGAACAAATAGGGTTACTCGGAGAAGCCACTCGTAATTGGCGGTAAAACTTAGAACAGATTCTTAGGGAAGAAAAGCTTCGAAAAGGAAGACCCGTTTAAATTAGGTTCCGAATCATCAAGCGGTGGAGACGGGAATAAGACTAGTATAGCAGTCGGAGTGGACAAAGTTCTTGTCAGTGAGAGAAGGTGGAGGAAATGTAGTCTTGAGGAGAAAGTAGAGGAGGAGGAGGAGAAAGAATTTGGAAAATGTCGGGGAGGAAGAAGAGAAGGAATTGGGAGGAATAGGAGAGAAGAATACAAAGATGAGCAGAATATTAGGACAGGTGGAAATCTATCTTAACCTACAAATCAAGTGATGTAATAAGCTGTTTAAAGGGTCGAGCGGAACAAATGTACTTGGAAAATTTGAATCAATTGACTATTTAATTGTTATTAAATTATTATTCACTGAACTTCACCCTTTTTGTGTATTTAATCATTTAACCATGGGCATTAATGACTGGGATCTAAGAGCTGTATATCTATATTCCTTTCACTAATTTAATTTCCAACCAAAATCGAGCCTGGGTTGGACTCCTACAATAGCTTAAATAAAATATTGTGAGCACTCTAAACCTTACCTAATGTTTTTACCATTTAAGGTCCAGGGTTTAATTATGGCCGCTGTAACAGTGCAACGACTGAAATATCAGTAACCACTGAAAACAACCACGCCCATTCCATTAGAAGGTCAAAGGTCAAACGTTTGCAAATCGACTCTAAAGAAGGTCGACAGACTAAATAAGAGAAAAGCTTTACAAATAAAGCCCTTTTGTTTCTTAGATCAGGGCAGGGGAAAAATATAAATGGGTATGCTGAAATCCTTGGAACAAGATACATACCTTAATTGATTGCTATTCAAAATAACTTAGCAACAACAATTGCATACCATTACACTAAAATAGAGACCAAGTACCTGTCAGACATTTACGTCCGATACTTTTGTTGAATAATGTGTGTCTTGCAGTGCATACTGTCATTATTTCTAAATTCAGTTTAGCATAATAGGTTGCACTATTGTCAAACTTTAAAGCGAGAGCTAATTTCAGAACTCTTGAGTCATATCGAGCATTATATAGAGGGCGAGAAATATTTCTCTTCTTTATTTGTATTAGAAACAACTACAGTTTTATAATGACATTTATAGAATATATAGCACCTGTCATAAAAGGTTTAAGTATTGTTAATTAGAGATTATTGTTAACTCAGTTTTTAAAAAAAAATATAAATACAAGTTTCTACCTATTAGAAATACTGGCACAAGTCACGTGCCAATAAGTCCGATTCAAGACTAAATGGCGCCTTCGCTCTCCCCAACTCTATTATGTGTCAAAAAAATCTAATTTTTATTGCTCCACATCCCCAAACCTGACGCTTGGGTCGACCGCCCCAAAATCCGACTATGCCTGCCAAATTCCAACAAACATAATAATGGCAAAAGCTTACGTCCATCTTCCCCCGCGAATAATACGAAGGTGTACTATCGATTGCTGGAGAAAAACATGGGTGATTGCCATTATTCATATTTTATTCGTTTTGATTGTTTTTAAACCACCTGATTTTCATAATAATATAAATAGTTTACTTCAAATAAGATTGTGCTAGCTATGTGCAGCAGATATGAAGCGTAAGTACATAATTTGAAATAACAGACAAAAGATAGAACTTCATTTTTGGCAAACTATTCGCATTTTATGAATTATATCAACTAAATAAATGGCCATTACGTTAGGGAGTTGGTCTCGTGCCAAATTTTACTCATTTTACTTTATTGTGTTAGTCCCATACTACAGTAGACTCTGCGCTTTTTACTAGTCGATTTTTTTTAACCTGGTTGGTGGTTCATAGACTCCTGTTTGGTTTTAATTTTGTTAAATCAAAAATGGTTTTGTCATGTGTCCAGAACGAAAATAGTGGTTGCTAAATGACTAGAGAAAGATATAAGACTCGGGTGAGGGACTCTGCTGGATACTGCAAATGAGAACTTATGGGAAAGTTGGTACAAAGAACAACAAAATCTCTTTTCTATACAACTTTGTCAAAATTCCACTCAAGCATCCGTTCCTCTCTTGTACTCAAATCTTGCTACAATATTTACTGAAGTAAATATTCCATATCGCTTTATGTGATTTCTTCTTCTTCTTCTTCTTCTTCTTCTTCTTCTTCTTCTTCTTCTTCTTCTTCTTCTTCTTCTTCTTATCTTCTTCTCTTCTTCTTCTTCTTCTTCTTCTTCTTCTTCTTCTTCTTCTTCTTCTTCTTCTTCTTCTTCTTCTTATTATTATTATTATTATTATAAATTATTATTATTATTATTATTATTATTATTATTATTATTATTATTATTATTATTATTATTATTGTGACTGATACATATCTAGTTTTACAAGCCACTCATGGTTTCTTTCCTTTGGCCTCGGTCTGGAATTAAGCCCCAAAAACTCGATTCTCTGAATGATAAAAGCGTAATAACACAGATTTGCTATTATTCTTATAAAACGTTGCTATTCGAACAACAAAACTGAGTAGGTGTGTAGTTTTATCATTTTCTCATTCTTAAGCTCATTATTGATTCTTTGTGCCATTCAAACATGCAACAGGTTTTCTCCCGCTTTGTTCCTATTTGTATGGTTTGCTGATATCCCTGATGTAGAACCTGATTAGTACGAAACGTTTCGAGTTTTACTTTGTAGGTGCAGTTTTCTCCAAATTGAATGTGTAAGCAGAAAGTACCAATAGACAGCATTACACGTTATGGCTTTATAAGAGATAGATAAGGTGTGTTTATTTTTAATAATCTCAAGAACATTTCCTTCAAAAAAGAGAGACGTTAAGAACGTTCATTTACTGATCTCAAGGTGAGAAACTGTCATGTCTACTAATTAGAGTCACACATTTAATAAAATCTGAGATCTTATATTGTGCAACCATTCTGTTTTATTCTTAGCGAGTGAAAGATGGGATATTATAACGTTATGATTTCATGTATGATACATAACGAAATGAAATTATCAAAGGTGTCGGACATCAGGACACAAGGATCAGGAAGTTTAGAATCGCTGATGTTATTACGTAATAACTGACGCGTATTACCGTCTTGACAGTGCACAATCTTCATTAGAAAATTTAATAAACAATATTTAACTGAGATAGTGTGACATAGTTGTAACATGGAGATAACTAGTTCTAATATTAGAAAGCAAATGTGCATTCTCTGTTATGAATTTCTCCCCCGTATATTATATTTTGATTTCTGTTTTCTCAACAAGAAATGTAAAGAAAATAATACACCGATCTACTTTGTGAATATTGGTTTACTTGTTAACAAATCATCTAGGTGTATTGTAGCAGGCGACATAAACAAAGCAAGATGCAGATCAATGTCAGATATAAACAGAACGTGATGGTTTGCGCTGTTAATGGTAGAGACCCGTGTTTTGGCACAATTCATCATGAGTTTGTCCTTTTACGTAAGATTTTAACCTGTAAATCCTTATTAATCTGCATAAAATGCATCACTGAGTGAATTTTGTTTCATTGCAGTTTGAAAAAGACGAAATATCGCTTACATGGACATATTGATATCAAATGTTTGACGTAGATGTTACGAAGTGACAAGACATTAATTTCGTTATAAATCGAATCTTCATACACATTACTATAACGAATAAAACAAACAACTAGACGTTTCTTAAAAGTTATGTCCTTACTCGCATTTAAAACAACCTGTCTAATTCCTGATATCCTATTCAAGCCCTGCTTAACTTTCCCAATAGTAGGCGATTATTATCAACATCGTCATTATCGTCGTATTCGTAATCATCAGGAGGTTTGTTTACAAAATATATAAATTTGTACACTATCCTTGTATCAAATATTCATTTTCCCAGAATATCAACAATCATCAAGTTGTAGTTGTAGATGATGAAGTCGATCATTATCGCCGTCAGAATGTGTTTCACCTAGACTGATAAATCAATGTAACCATTAGTTAAAAGCAAAACCTTGACAATATTGAATTAAACAAATCCACACATTTCCGTGACAATCAAAAAATGGAACAATAAGGATATAAATAAATTGCGTACAATATTTGAACTATGGCCGAATATTTATACAGATATATATTCAATGTAAATAACCATTTAACTTCTAGCCCTGCTAAAGTTTAATGAGCGTTAACGAACGACGATTAAAAACGATTCATATATATATATATATATATATATATATATATATATATATATATATATATATATATATATATATATATATATATATATATATATATATATATATATATATATATATACATACATACATACATACATACATACATACATACATACATACATACATACATACATACATACATACATACATACATATATGTTCTCTTCGCAGTTTCAAAACCAGGTCCGTGATTAAAAGGCACCCATGGCTTTGCGTGCACGCACCAGCCCAAATTAACGTCACGACTAAGCACGCATCACCAAAAGAAGATGGCACTGAGCCGGTGTTATATGAGCTCGTGCGTAGCAGACACATTCTCCTGACGACCTAGTAAATAATTCTCATATACATACGTCTTCTTACCAGATTCCTATGAAAGAAATCAAGGTATATAGGATTTTGTTTTTATTACAAAGAATTATAAATATATACCAGACCGAACAGACAGTGCTATCCCTGGATTCTGTAGTAGAATCTTGATTGTGTACAGAATTAATAGTTTAATACAAACAATACTAGTATTCATGTTAGAGAAATTAAATTGGTACTCTACGGAGTTTCGAACCCAATGACAAACTATATTCATCTTTGCATGGATAGTGTATGTGGAGCGCGTACACTGAAATAAGGTCATTCATTAACAAGTTTGAATTGATAAAATACACATAACCAACGTGTCCAATTCAAATCTATACATGCACAATTGTTCAGGTCTCGTTCAGTACTGATAGTATTTTATACTTAATTACATATTGCTCTCAAAAACAAGCCTATGACCATCAAAAGATAAGTAAAAACAGTAACTCCAAAAGAGGTTTTGTGTATTTAGATGACCGCCTAATATGTAACTCTTTTCATCTCCATCGAATAATGTTGCGATGTGTTTGTATCGTTTTATATATTTTACATAATGTATAATGTACACAACATGCTAGTAAATTCAACCATATGTCTTTTTCATAACTAGATATGTCCATGCTAATTTCTTTTCATCTTTAGACAATATTGTCGAATTAATATTGTGAAATAATTGAATGCCCGATCCAGAATGGATTCTAAATGTATGTACGAGTATGTTGAAATCAATGTCAAAGGGAGTAAGGCTGCTAGCTGTATCTAATGGTGGGATGACTTCAATGTCAACATAAGAAAAGCTGCTGGCTGTATCTAAGGGTGGGATGACTTCAATGTCAAACCGAGAAAGGCTGCTAGCTGTATCTAAGGGTGGGATGACTTCAATGTCAAACCGAGAAAGGCTGCTAGCTGTATTTAAGAGTGGGTTGACTTCAATGGCAAACTGAGAAAGGCGGCTAACTGTATCTAAGAGTGGGTTGACGTAGTGAACGAAAAGAGTCAATACTTCTGATACCGTTGGAAAGCTAACAAAATATCATTGCAATGGTATCAAATTACCGTTGCAACAGTATCCAATTACCGTTGCAACAGTCTCCACTTACTGTTGCAACAGTATCCAATTACCGTTGCAACAGTATCCAATTACCGTTGAAATATAATACATTATTATTGCAACGCTAACTTTTGATCAGCAAATCAAAAGGTTGCCTTTACAACGTTCGTATTTTAACTCTGTTGTCCCTGCAACAGTATTTCATATATCCTGGGAACGATATTTTTGAGAGACAATTGGGGGCTTGTAAGATGCTGTTGCAGCAGTATTCATTCACCGTTGCGACGACACAGAGCTTGAAACTACTACTATAAAGGTAAATTTTAAAGCTGCAACAGCAAAAGTTAAAAATTATCGTTGCACTAACAAAATTTAGCGTCACAACAGTGATATGATACCCTTGCAACGGTATATGTAGCTTTGACCATTTTCGCAAACCAGAGAGGGAGCTACTCTGTTGGCTCGATATTTCAGCAGTGGCGATCAAGTAGGAGATTTGATTTAGACTCGGCTTACAAATCGGCCCCAATGTCTCCCTTACCGCAGGACTTTTCCCTTTTTGCACACTTCAGTGTACCGCGCTAACATCCTGTGTGTGACAAAACACAGGTCTGCGCTAGATGCTCTCATCTTGTTTTGTACAAATAAAACTGCCTTGGTTGAAACGACTGCAAATCGATCCAAATTAAGTCCTGTGATTGCATACTCTTCAACCGATACAAACCTTCGCGGCGTCAGTCGTCGGGGACATCCGCAACCGTTTACTAGATTTTTGCCACATGCAAATCAAGTATTTGGTTTCGGTTCTTTTTCAAACGCGCCCATGTTTTCTCTCTGCGCATGAAGTCGTCGGAAGTTTTCCATTTCCTCCAATACTGTATCTAACTCAGCCGTGGTAATTGTTTTATATTCGATAGCTTTTGAGTACGGTCTACTTTATATTGATACGTCGGGAGAGAGAGGTGCACGCGAGAATTCCGATTAGACAGGTACTCGTTCACGTAAACTAAATAAAATAGTTCCGAGTAATGGTTGCCGTAGTCGTGATTTCAGCCTCACCCATGCCAACGGTGGCGAAAACAAATTACATTTGCGATAACACACGCGTATTCATATACGACGGTTCTCTTGTTGATTTATTTCGCAGCTCTTGTTCTGCTTCAAAAACTTTTTCAAGTCGCTTTGCGGGTCCATTGTAAATCTTCTATTAATAACGTTATCACAAGGTATGATTGTTCAAGAGGCAAACTCTGTCCAGACGAATCGCAACCCTAACACGCGCGTCTAACCAACTACCTTCCGTCATTGATATATCTGTCATGCAATCGTAGAAAATCTCTTCTCGAGAAACACTTATTTCTCGAACATTTTTGCATGCATACAGGTTTGCCTAGAACATCCCTGATTACGCCCTTTTTCTACAGTCGAGAAATATTCTTGTTCTTGTCTAAATATTGTTATACTTACAATTGCCTCTTTGATGAATATCAGTCTGGGCTTTTCTTTAGCTGTTAGAGTTATTGTTCTTTCGACATAACTGATAAAATAAGTTTAGCGCGGTTGAATATTACTTCATTCTTATAGAAGCAATAATTTACGCCAGACTGTGTTGTCTGCTATCTGACATTTTGGCGGGCACATGTGATGATTCCAAATTGACCTCGAGTTGGCATTGATGCATCAGGGTGACTCCAACTGATGCTTTCTTCCTGGCCTTTGCATATATTAAATTTCAGTGTACATGAGGGTTGGTTAACACCACGTGATGCAGATATTTGTCGACAAGAGGCACAAAATCAACATCGATAATGACATGCTCTCCCAAATGATCCAATACCCCGACAAAAAATTTCGCAACATCATCATCGCGTGTCTATTCCTTATCCATCGTGTAAATGTAATGACAAATCTTAAACAGACGCAGATGCTAAATGCTGTTAAATACCTTTGAGGATAGACGTTGAGTGTTTTAAGTGAATTTCATAATATGCGACCAATGATGCTGATACCGTATAATGTGAATCATAACTTTGATGACCATTTATATAATGTCATTACACCCCATGCGCTGGATGAGTTCAAGATGTAAGATTTAGGTTTGTCAGAACCATTTCCAAAATAATCAAAAACATATACAGCAGTTGTTATATCCTTACTACTTTTTCGCTTTCATCGGCCAATATTCCTTGGAAAAATCCACATGAATTTACTAAATATTGCATTGTCGAGGGTATGTCTGTTTGAACTTTAGCCACCTTCGCATCCACATCTTGTTTCGTTGCATCATAAGCACTGTAGACGTAGTGTTTGATGTAGGCAACCGATACTTCCGCGTCGCTGATTATCTAGTTTGTTGGAGGTTTCAGAACAACATTGAACGATTGCAGTTTGTCAGTTTTGTCTTTACAAAATCACAAACTCGTTTGGGTAAACGTTAACAACAGTCCAACTATTCAACACAATCAAATCAGCTTTGATAGCGAATCAGGTGAGATCCACACCCGCGTCAACCCGTCGGGTTTCTGCGCTTGCGCGTTCGTAAATGTAAACAGGCAATTTGTATTCATTAAACGTAGCTTCTAAGTGACAACGCAATGTTAGCAAGCCCGTTAGGTTTTGGTGAACGCACGAGTGTACGCAGTAATTCACTGACGAGATGTTCATATATTGGGACATCCATCCAAGTTTGTAACGTTGGTGTTGAATAAAACAGAGGTGGAAAAACTTTGACCTTCCTCGTGTGTGTGTAAATAATCAAGAACTTCAGGTGGTGGTGTAAGCCCGAATGAGTAAAAACTTAACAGAATAAAGGAGTTACCGTGTATGCCTACCAGTTTGATTTATGTCCCATTGACGAATCCAATTGCCGATGCCGGTTTCTCACGTGCAGAGTATCGTAGACGCAAGTTTATAAGCATAAAGATGGCCGGGAAGTGCTTGATTAGTTTTGTCAATGCGAACAAATCACAATTTTCGTAAACAACCACTGATAAGACGTCCTCTGCCTCCTCCTCCTTTATCTTTTTGCGACCAAGCTCAGTAAATATTTCAAGCGGTGTTTTCTTTGATCCGCGCTTGAGGTGTTGTGGAGGAATGCCATGATGAATATCAACCATCATGCTGCACAAATGCACGTACCCCGAATTAAAGCTCAGATTTTAAAAAAAAGCAATTACCGAGTCAGAATCGGAGCTAGCGTCTGTTAAGCAGCAATTAAGTTTACTTTTGTGACCGGACGGTCAAGCCGTCCCACTTCCGTGTCCATCGGTGGAACTAAACACTTGGCGGTGATACCGCAGTTGCGATGATAAAATTCCATAGGAAACGTGGGGTAAATATCCTGGTGAAAACCATGATAATAATAATAATATAAGTTTGATATCAATGCCCAAACAATTCTGTAGAAAAATCTAAAAACCGAGCCGATTCAGCATTGTGGGGGCATTGTCTCAGGCAAAAGGTATCAAACGATATTAGTACAAGTCATCGCGCCGACGCGAATATCATCCATGACTTAAACGCGATTGCGGAAACAAATGTCAGCAAACGTATCAGTAGATGAATCATCAAAGCAGACATGAAAGCCAAGATTGATCCTAGACGTGAAGCTTCAGTATAACAAATACGCCTGCGAAACTTGCCACCTTGCAAACCCTGGCTGTATCATACTACAGTTCACGCGGTTAATGGAACGGTGAAGCTGTTCTTAGCAAGCTATCGAGTGAGGAAAACATTAATAATATAACTACCTGGACGTGGCTGACCAAACAAACATTTTGGTAGAGTTGTCTGACTGTAATAAGAAACATTTTCCATAGATGGATAGATTTGAGAACGTCACTTAGATTTGATTTGAGAACGTCAGTTCACACGACCGTACATATTAATACGCGTCATCTTTTGCGGATGTTGCAAGCAGAAAAAGGAGGATATAACAGACGCGTTGAACGCATCTACGCACTTGGACCACTAACACGACCGTACATATTAATACGCGTTATCTGTTGCGGATGTTGCAAGCAGAAAAAGGAGGAGTTAACAGAAGAGTTGAAAGCATCATGGGCATATCGGGGTGCATCACGTTGCGATACTATTCAACCGTACGCTTGCTAAAGGATTATTCGGTCATCAGTACGTTCAGGAATTGCTGATTCATGACAATTCTTGAACATGGTTGATGTGACTACACGTCATGACTACATGGATAATGAAACTACACGCATGATCGGGTTGCAACCCGCTGAAGAGATTCGATAAATGTCTCGTATAAAACGACTATACCACCGCCACCATTCGCATAAGACTCATTCGGAAACAGTTTGTGTCGGTACCTTTACTCCAAGAGGACGCTGTAACATCGTAATGCTACTCGGTATGGTAGGTTGATGCATATTTGATCTAGGACAGGATTGACATTCCGTGATAAACAAGTCGCTACCATTTGGCGCGAAACCGTTATTTGGTCCAAGCAAGAGCGACAAAGCCACCAATTAGAGTGCATTCCTTCAGGTGAAATTGTTTTAATCCTCATGCAAGTAGTCACAATCGCGTGGTTCTCGTATAACGTAAGTGGTAATTTCATCAAGGAAAATCCCTCTCTTAGTGCCCAGTGGGACAAACTCAACTATGGGCAACGTACACTCCCATACGATTTTCCGCGACACGATAAGATTTACCGCGTGTGCGTGAATTCGCGACGCTCGCGTAGACATTTCACGTACAACCCACGAATTCTTAGATTGGTTTGCCTGCGCATTCGTCTTTGACTTTTCCGACGACTGCCTTCTTGGCGTTGGTGAACAAAGGAGGTCCTTTGGGTACTCGCTAGGGTCAAACTCGTTAAAAAAAATTATTTGGCTCATGTCCTCGTAGATACCATAGGTAGTAATATACATCAGCAACGAGTCTGTGTCCATGTACAGCCCCTTGATTGTGTCCTCATAACGTGGCTTGATCGTGTCAAAATAAAACCCATACATTAACAATTTAGACACGTCAAGTTCTTGCGTGGCAACTAAACAAGACTAACCCTGGCTTAACATGCTAATCATTTGTCTGCATGATAATCAGGCAAAGATATCTGCTCTTCATCTGAGCATCCATTCTAAACATGTTCTGGTTTAATTGGTGTAAAACACGATGGATGCCCACGCGTGCAAACTCGTGTTTTATCACCCACGGAGATTAGTCGCGATACACTCGAGTGTGCTAAGAAGGTAAATTACCGGATATAGAGGACACCGACCCAGGTCGCTAAGCCAGATTTAGAACTCCTACTATTAACCCAGAACTAAACTTAAATTGAGATTGTACAACATTATGAACCTGAAGTGTAAAGAACAATTTTCTTACATTCCAGTACGAGTCATTCAGTTTGCGACATCACATGACCAATACTTTACCATAAGCAAGATACGAACGAGATACGGTTGAAATTAGTGTCCTGCAAACAAGACGTTTCATAACACTTGACGTAGTTGAAAGTGTATATAGCTTATATAGTCCATCAAAACGGTTGTTGTAATTCTTATCTTTTAAAATTCAATTTGTCATAATTATTTTTAAAGGGTATGTGAATTCTAGATCAATGTCAGATTGAAGACTATATCATTATTTTATGTCTGTTTCGCAAAATCTTCTGAATAAAAATGGACTTTAAAAGCTATGTAATGGCAATACCATAGGGGTATCAGCCATTGTTTGGTGCTTGTGTTACTTTTTCTTCATTTATTGTATGTATTTCAATATCATTGAAAGTTATACCTAACATTATAAGCTATATTTTAATAAAAGGAAATTTTCACTAGTTGTTTTGCCGTTGAAAATTGCATCAGTATTGAAAACATGCCACATTTGCCTTCGACCATCATTTCGGCTTCAAGAAAGTGAAAATAATATTCGTCATTATGCATTGTTCTGACCAGGCGATTCCAAGCTTGAGATCAAAATTTTGCGGGAAAGAAACACTTAAACCTCGTGTCAGACACAAAATTCTAACCGAAAGGTCACAGGCCATCTATATTGTACAAAACTTGTGATATTATAAGTCATAAAAAACGGAGTTGTTATGTATGGGCACCATAAAAATGTTTATTAAAATTAAAAAATCCGCTTTTTTAAATTTAAAAACAAATCGGCAATTTCGCTAAACAATCGGTAGTTTTCGCAAGCCAAACAACGTATATGGCGTACATTTATCTCTACTATGCGCCCTACCAATTCAAGTGTTTGATTTCCTAAGGTTCAGCGATGCACTGAAAGATCATATCAGTTTCATGACATAATTTGATATTTCTCATGTGTAACTAAATCGTGATCATTCTATCAATATCGGCGATTTTGAAGCGCTGGGTGTCCGAGTGGCTTAAGGCTCTGGCATTTACAGTTCACTCACACATTTTACATCAGTCCTCTTTTAATCGTCTTTTCACAACCTGGCATTTTTTACAGTAAAATGTATCTACGAATTACGTTGCACGACTTCCTACACAAAAGAACACCATAAATTGAGGTAACTGAGAAAACTTTACGTAAGCCAAAGAAGTATGAAATGTACGTCACACTGACCTACATTTGACATATTCTTGTTCTGGACAGCAAGATGTATCCACATCAATAAAAATTACTCATTTGCGTCTGTACTTGAGGAACTGGTGGCAGTATTTAAGTATAACTAAGGTACAAAAAAGTATTACAACGTAAGGTTAATCGCAAGATATATGTACAGTGATATGATATGTGAAGAAAACGGAGAACATTCTAACACCTTGCGATGACCCAAGAAACAAGATGATACAAGTTAAAGATAATGACTTAACATACAAAATTTGTACACTTAACTCCGAAAATGAACGGATAAAATATCACTGAAACAAAAAAAATGTTTAAATATAAAAACTTTCACATTGTCGTTAATCTAAGGTGTGGACTTGGGTACAGATGCATGGTCGTCCGCAGAATTTTTGCGAAGACTGGGGTTAGCAATTTTTTTTATTTATTTGCAAGAGGATTTCCAGGGCATCACGTGACCTAACCTTGACCCATGTACGGACGGAGACACACATGGACGTCAACGTGATTGCTAGGTCAAGCTTCCGCCAAGGTGGACTCAACAAAGTTCGGACTAGAAACCTTCAAGCACTTGTTTTCAGCTTCTGATTGAAGTATGTATGTTTTACAAATACTAAAAGATCGATAGACTCGGTAGCCAACACAGGAGGTCCATATGGAATACATCGACATAAAACTGAAAAACGTTTCGTTTATGAGTAATCACCAGCAAAACTGCCAAACTAATTCAACACAGAATGTAAATTTTGAAGACCGTTTTCATAATAGTTTTGTAACATGTGCACGCTCCTTGTGCCTCTATTATATCATAATTGCTTAATTAGTTAAATTATTAAAACATCTTCTTAATTACGTCCACAAACTATTATAACTTGGATGGATTAATAAAAGCGGCAGCTGACCTTGTAATAACTAAATATTTTATGGATGCAGTTCTGATTTTACTGGTTTTTAATACTTGGAGGGAAAATTAGAGTGATTTTCTATCCCTGATAAGGAAAATATATCAAGTAGATTTCACACAACTTTATTCAAAAAGACACCTGTTAGATTTTATCACATTCATGTGAGAACACCTGGGCTGCATTAGGATTTCATTTTAAAGAATGCCTGGGGAAATATTAGAAAGCGATACATGTTTGATGACCTTTACATTGCCCTATGGATTCCAGAATTATACGAAATATGTTCAAAAGTCAAAATTTCTAACCTCAATTTCATGGTTTATTTATTACGTTTTGTAATTATCGATGACCTGCTACAATGAATAATACAACAGATGCAATGGAAATGTGGTAAATTTATTGGCTGTAACTTTTGCCTTGAAGAAAAATGATTCTGCAACTTTTTTCATTGTTAGTCCTTAATAAGCAAATTCCAACACTGAAAATCCTCCTGAAATTACCAAGATAATTTTTAGGGATATTTAGATTCATAATATTTAGTTACACACAAAATATGATCTTTAAATTTCTTGAAGAATTACTTCAAATCTCTAATTAAGAAACTTAAGTAACATAAGCTAGTTTGTTGAAGGTATGATAATCTTAATCAGTTACATGGCTTCCATCAGAGCAAATAGGTAGGGCTTATACGTATCAAAAATTAAAGAACGAAATTCATTTAAAAAAACGGCAGTGTTGCATGTGTACAGTTCTGTCTCCTTGCCACTTGCTTATAACTCTGTGACTTTTCTACTTCATCATGCCTTAAACAGCATAATCTTTATGCTCTCAACTAGCAGACACTTTTTTGTAAGCATATTTTAAAGAACAAAAATGAACATTCTATGGTACTTTTTATTTCATATTCTCTAATTATTCTGTCTGGTGTACGACTTTTATCTCAATTACAGTTAAAGCTGATGTGATTGTCACTTTTCAGAACTAAAATACTTCACTATTGTTTTATCTTAACAATATACGCGCTCTCCCGATTCATCACTTTCCACGCGCTTGTCGACCAAAGGCGCTTGTCGACTAAAGGGTGCAGATATGTGATACCTCTGGTCCTGAATGTGTTTGAAACGTCATCAATCTCCTCTTACGCGGTTCAAGATGGACTTCAAACTTTAGGATACTGTAGGAGTGGTCTGTTGTTGTACACAACATTTAAGAGTTTGTATAAAGCTCTTTGGGGTACGGCCGTGCGTTCGATATTTAGCATACATTTATTGGCTATTATGAGTCTTTACATAACTCTTGGGGTAGACCTCGTGTGTGTGTGTGTGTGTGTGTCTGTGTGTGTGTGATATATTGAGTATACATTTAAGAGCTTTTACACAGCACTTGAGGTAGTGATAATGTATGTGTGCGTGTGATAACCTAAATGTGTTTACACAGCTCTTTGGGTTAGGGCTCGTGTGTGAGTGTGCGTGCGCGAACGCACGTGTGTGTTTGAGTGTGATACTGAGCATACATTATAATTTTTTACACAGCAATCGTGGGTGGATCTAGTGCGTCTGTGGAATATGGAACATGCATTTAAGGAACATCTAATTTATTAGATCACATACATACATACATACATACATACATACATACATACATACATACATACATACATACATACATACATACATACATACATACATACATACATACATACATACATACATACATACATACATACATACATACATACATACATACATACATACATACATACATACATACATACATACATACATACATACATACATACATACATACATACATACATACATACATACATACATACATACATACATACATACATACATACATACATACACACACACTTTCCTACGAATAGCTCTTGGGACATAACACATTGTTGAAATCCCCACCCAATAACCATAATACATTTATTGACATCCCTGGGTCAATTCTTATTCTCTGAAACTTGATCGTAGTAGTAGAAATTGTTTACTCTGTATAGCTTAAATGATGTCATGTCTAAATTATTTAACAATCATGATTCAGGGTGTAATGAAGCTTGAAGATTAAATAAATATACACTGCATGAACGGTCGTAGCGAGGCGACATTGAGATTTCATAAGAGTTTAACCTAAAACGCCACATAAAATACAAAGCACAAAAATGCAACATACAAGATTTTTCATCGTTGCCTAATGATGTTTGTTTGAACACCTGGGTTGAACGACAAATGATGAATCATTTTTTAAAGATGTCTCAATATGTTGTTTGGAATTTAAATTACTTTTTAAATGCATAAAATGTGCCCATAATTATAATACATTAGTGAATGCATTGCAGTAAAATGACATAATATGTTTCAAAATTTCTCGATAAGCCACCCATTTAAAACATATACACACTGTCATTCAAGATAGAATGATAAGCAAAAGCCTTCTTCTGCCGTCGCAAAAAGCAACTATAGATCAGGGTTTACATTGTTTATTCGTAATATAAGTAGAAGAAATGGTATAGACCTCAATCTAGAAAAAAATATGCAACGGCAGATCGGAATCTAATATATTTCCAGATTACTGTACGTTATTTAGCGTGCAATTATAGCCAGCAAATCTTACATGTCCGAAGATTGATCCCAGATGTTGGAAAACAAGATGGTCAATGGTCAAATATCCACGGTAGCAACCATCTATATTCGCTTACAATTCGAGTCAAACTGCAAACAGCAAGATCATGATAGACCGTAGCATTATGTGCCTGCCGTTCAGGGTCTATGATGTTTGTTCTTCTGATTACTCGGACCCAGATCTGGGGCTGTGCAGTTTGCAGTTGTACTCGTATTATAAACGAGTACATACGGCATTCTTACAACAACTACAATGTCAACCGTATCTTTTCTACAATCACGCAACGTTTTCGGAAATTATTCTAAACAGGACATTAAATGAATGAATGTAAAACAACTAATGTGTAATTTTCTTGTTAAGATTGGTCCAAAATTTTCATTAAAATCTAGGTTTTTTTCAGTATAACTAATGAGTACATTTGGAAGTTTTGGTCATTCTTAGCGGTTACATTATACGAATTCAGCTAGTCTGATAAATTGAATAGTTTAAACTGTAAAAACTCATAATAGAACAGCCACTAACTGCCAGTGGATTGTACATCTTCTTTTCTATCATTCTTTCTGACTCAGATAAAATAATTCGGTTTAAAAAAGATAAAATTGGTTCTTAAACTAACATTCTTAAACTAACAGTGACGTTTATTTTATAGTCTTCTGTCTTCATCCATCAGAGTCAATGTTTTCTACTAAAGACAAAAAAGATGCGTTTGCATTATTAAGTTAATGGCATGCTGACTTCGAATAAGCATGGGTTTTAATGGGAGATTCTAATGCTAGAACTCATGTCGTCTATGATAGTTTGGAAAAACGATTCCCTTCTCAAGCACTCCGATTTTGGTGTCGATTACGTAAAGTATTTCCATGATGCCGCGAATTTTTTTATGAGTTGTTTCTAGCACCGTCCCGAAATATGATAATACTTTCTGCAATATGAATTTGACCCACTTTTTAAAGCTGGCCACTCATTGTTAATTATTTAAGCAAATTGCGTATGAAACAAGTAACACTTAGAATTTAGAATCTAATACCAACGGGAAATTAGTTACAAATATAAGAAGAAAAAATCATCTAAATATATTAAATGGAAAATGTGGCGACGATAAAAGTATTGGTTCTACAACTGTTCGAGGTCCATCCGTTATTGGCTATTTTGATGTTTCTAGCACCGCCCCGAAATATGATAATATTTTCTGTAAAATGGATATGATCCACTTTTCAAAGCTATCCATTCATTGTTAATCACTAGTTTTAGATTTTACCACAAAATTAAGCAAATTGTGCTTGAAGAGCATAATAAATCATGACAAAAGCCGATATGGCAAGAAAATATATATATATTGATTGTTTCTAAATATATTGTTACCAGAAAACTAGAAGAGATAGTAAAAAAAAAAAGTGATGCACAAATTGGTATATAATCCATATATCAAATCATATATAAGAATGATAATAACAATCTATATTCATCCATCTCATCCTTATTTAATGACATCGATTCACAAAGCTTTGTAATAAATTATAGCGCTTCATTTGATAATACCTTTGTATCGTATGAGAGTTCGTCTCCTTCCTTCACTGCAAAAGCGTTGCTAAACAGAGCTCTATACACGCTTAATTGTGACGTAAAACCTGGATTCTCCAGTGAACATACATACGCATGTACGTTTAGACCACATGAGGCACCTGGCTGATTTGCCTGGGATGATCAATTAGTCAGTATTCAAAGGACATAGTTTAATATTGCTGACCAGGTAAAGTAAAACACATTCACATAAGCTACCTAAAAATAAAACACACCGGCCGTGTCATACCAAAGACTTTAAAAAAAAATGATAGGCCTACTAACCGCATTAAAAGGTTAATGTTAGGACTGGTCGGCCTGATGTCAGAATAATGTAACTGGGTATGACATCATACCAATTGTCTGCGGCATGATACCCCGATACCCCAGTGCTAGACATCACAATAAACTGTCAGACTGCAAACGTCGTAGCGATATGACTGAAAAATTGTTAAAGCTACGTTAGAAATCTAAATCACACAAACACACACGCACACACACATCTACAAGAAACAGTTGAATTCGTGCACATGAGATGCTTGTTCTAACTTTCAGAGGAAACTGAGTCACTGACCTTTTAAAAGTTCAACAAATATGCTGCTTATATTATATACCGAAAGTTGTTGTTGTTGTTGTTGTTGTGCTTAACGCTATTTTTCAGCACACGATAGGCTATTCATGGCGGCCAGTATTAATGGTGGAGGAAGAAACCGGGAAATCACCGGAAAGAACCACCGACCCACGAGAAGCTACTGGCAAGCTTTCTCACATATCCACATTCGCCGAATCCTAGACTCGAACCCACGCAGACCGAGGTGAGATGGCAGTGATCCTTAACGGACAGCGCTTTAGACCACTCGGCCACTCGGGGCCTCCTATACCGAAAGTAGAAATATATGTATTTTCTTTAAAAGAGTGCATCAATAAATTACAAGGAAATACTTCAAAGCTGATGACGTGTTTATAAGTGATCAGAGTGACCGCCTCAGATAATGGGAGGTCGCTGGTTCGATCCCCCATCGAGTCCCACCAAAGACTTATAATAAAGGCACTAGCAGCTATACCTCGATTGGTGCAGCATTAAGAGGTTAGTGGTAAGACAGTCGGCCAACTGTCAGGAGAATGTGACTGGGTGGTACTTGATAATACGTGTCTGTGACATGATCCCTAAAAACTAAAACAATGGAGACATCCAAGCGACAAGACTAACAAAGTTAAAGCTGTGCTAAAAAAAACTAAAATCATTCACTCGCGTAATAGGCAGGGTAGAATTTCAATTCACTGGAACAATTGCTTACATTACATAATGATGCAATAGCCTGGGCAGAATTCCAACACACGCGAGTACTTGCTTACATTACCTAATTACGTAAGAGTCAGGGCAGAACTCCAACCCACATAAACATTTGTTTACATTACCTAATCATGTAAAAGCCATGGTAGAATTCCATCCCACAGGAACACCTGTTTATTATACCTGTTATTTGCCTCCTACGGTATTATTTCTAATACCAGAGAAATGTGGCCAATTAAAATTTCGATAAACCCGAGCCCCCAATCTGCAATGCCGACGATCTAGTTGAATAAATAACTCAAGGTTCGAACTATCACAATTGATTAATATATGTCAAATCGCAATTTCTTTCTAACAAATACAATTAACGACATATTAACAGTTGCCAATTATTATTCCAGCAAATGAAATTAAATGTTCAGCGTTTCCTTTAAGTGTTATCTTTCTTACTCATATATCAATCACTGTGTTGCCTCATGTTTCTCCTTGGTTCTTCTGATACACTTGATAACATACTTACTGACACTTCCGGATCCGTTTCTCTGACACTTCCGGTACTTAATCACGTGCTCCATCCGGCACTGCACATCAACGCGAATTGCTTACGTCACTATAAACGCCTACCACGTGCTCTCTACGTCTCTTCCAGTAATCAAAACGTCAAAAAACGTCAAGGTCCGAATTCAAGTCAAGATCATGCGCTCTACCAGTTCAGCTACCGCGGCTGTTGACTTTATATATCTTGACGAAATTGAACAATAAGTTCTGTAAAGTACTAATTATATATATATATATATATATATATATATATATATATATATATATATATATATATATATATATATATATATATATATATATATATATATATATATATATAATTGCATCATATACTCTAAAATTTCGAGGTAGCATAAAATATGCCCTGAAACAACATACTCTTGGAAACAAACTCGAATGTCCTTCCACATCTAAGAAATATGTTGCTTATTTTTTTTAAGAATTTGTGAAATGGTTTAAATGTTGCCGAAATATAGCACAACAAATGTTGATCAACAAGGGCCTTTAAAGTTATACTACGTAGTTGTAACTCATTTCAGCTGTATTATCGATGTCAGCCGTCCTTCATTTGGCGAAGTGATTTACTTGGAGTTTGTCCTCATGGTTCTTTATCTTTAACTTAATTCATCTACGCAATTTCTGATACAGCCTTCTTAATCTGGAGAAACGTTGTGTCCTAAAGTAAACATAACATTTTATTTTCATATTTGTCTTAGCTTTTATTTGGAACAATTTAAGTACTTACAGGAATATAAAAAATAAACATATGACTTTTGAAGAAGGTCGGAGTCAGCCAAAAGGGTTTACCTATCTGAAACCTAGAAGTTGTGGGAAGATCTGTAGCAAATGTGACTGAGTCAATATAGTCATGCACTGGATTGTATTATGTACTCAAGGAATTACATTACTAACATAAACTTACTTGTAAGCCTGCTATTATTAGAACTGAGCTATTCCTGTATTTATCCTTGATGTTCAGTAGAGATAAATTAATTATAAAAATGGACAAAAAGTAAATATAACAAAGGCCTAAAGTAAATATAACAAAGGCCTAAAGTAAATATAACAAAGGCCTAAAGTAAATATAACAAAGGCCTTAAGAAAGTACAACAAATACCTATTGCAATTATAAGAAAAGCCAAAAGCAATTATAACAAAGGTCTAAAGTAAATATAACATAGGTCTATGGAAAGCAAAATCAAGGCCTGTAGTAAATATACGAAATTCCAAAGGAAAGTATAATAAAGGCCTATAAAACGTATAAAAATTGCCTATAGTAATTATAAGAAAATAATAAAGAAATTATAAGAAAGGCCTAAAGAAATTATAACAAAGCCCTAAAGTAAAAAATAACGAACTCGTAAAGAAATATAAATATATATATATAAAAGCCTAAAATATATAAAATATAAAATATATATAAGCCTAAAGAAAATATGATAGATACAAATAAAATCAATGGCTGACATGAAAAATTCCAACGTGCTCATGCCATGTTTCACCTGTTGCTCGTGTCAAGGTTTCTTCGTCAACTGAAACAACTTAAATTCATCACAACAAGCAGGATTTAATATACTTTTGTCATATTTGTCTGAAATTGTTGTATATTTGTCTGAAATTGTTGTATATTTGTCTGAAATTGTTGTTTTATCTTGAACTACTTAGGTGCGTTCCAGATTTGCACGCCTTCCGTCAACTGATTACATTTCGAACTAATCAAAAGTGGGCAAAAAATGGGCGAAATGATTAATGTGCACAACGCTTTACGTTTTTACATGATCCGACAAACCGCCGGCTCGCGACAAAAAATCAAGCCCCTCAATGTTTTTTCTCTCTCTTTTATCTGACATACAAGATATAGACGAAAGACGAACAATGTTTTTTTTTCCGCCCTGGTTTTCAGTACATCATTTTACAACGAAACATGAAACTTCCCATCATTGTGTAAATTTTTGGAAAAGTTTACAAGAATAAATGTTTTAGGCCCGCCTGTTATGTCTATTAAGTATCTGCTGCATACATTAATATTCATATCAAATCAATGTCGGTGTGGAAGGAATGCACGATTTTCCATTTGTAAATGGACTCGTCAGAACACGTCCGCATATTAACGTTTCTTAAGTACGAGCTAGAAAGAAAGAGATTTAAACGCATTGTATATTTAATTTGTAAAAGAAGGAAGGAAACAAATCAAATTTATACAACGAATTACAGAGAAAATTTAGATAAAGAAACGTTATGAAGAAAACATTGGATCCGCCCCCTCTAAGCTGAGAGGCCATGCCGAATGAATCAAGAAAATGTAAACAAATGAAAATATTGAAATATGTACCTGTGTGCCTCGTTCTTAATTTTGGTATAAAACGTTATGTATACTTTGTGGACAAGAGCTGTGTATGTACCTGTGTGCCTCGTTCTTAATTTTGGTATAAAACGTTATGTATACTTTGTGGACAAGAGCTGTGTATGTATCTGTAAGCCTCGTTCTTAATTTTGGTATAAAACGTTATGTATACCTTGTGGACAAGAGCTGTCTATGTACCTGTGTGCCGCGTTCTTAATTTTGGTATAAAACGTTATGTATACTTTGTGGACAAGAGCTGTGTATGTTCCTGTGTGCCTCGTTCTTAATTTTGGTATAAAACGTTATGTATACTTTGTGGACAAGAGCTGTGTATGTACCTGTGTGCCTCGTTCTTAATTTTGGTATAAAACGTTATGTATACTTTGTGGACAAGAGCTGTGTATGTTCCTGTGTGCCTCGTTCTTAATTTTGGTATAGAACGTTATGTATACTTTGTGGACAAGAGCTGTGTATGTACCTGTGTGCCTCGTTCTTAATTTTGGTATAAAACGTTATGTATACTTTGTGGACAAGAGCTGTGTATGTACCTGTGAGCCTCGGTCTTAATTTTGGTATAAAACGTTATGTATACTTTGTGGACAAGAGCTGTGTATGTACCTGTGTGCCTCGTTCTTAATTTTGGTATAAAACGTTATGTATACTTTGTGGACAAGAGCTGTGTATGTACCTGTGTGCATCGTTCTTAATTTTGGTATAAAACGTTATGTATACTTTGTAGACAAGAGCTGTGTATGTTCCTGTGTGCCTCATTCTTAATTTTGGTATAAAACGTCATGTATACTTTGTAGACAAGAGCTGTGTATGTTCCTGTGTGCCTCGTTCTTAATTTTGGTATAAAACGTCATGTATACTTTGTAGACAAGAGCTGTGTATGTTCCTGTGTGCCTCATTCTTAATTTTGGTATAAAACGTCATGTATACTTTGTAGACAAGAGCTGTGTATGTTCCTGTGTGCCTCGTTCCTAATTTTGGTATAAAACGTCATGTATACTTTGTAGACAAGAGCTGTGTATGTTCCTGTGTGCCTCATTCTTAATTTTGGTATAAAACGTTATGTATACTTTGTAGACAAGAGCTGTGCAGTAGATGCTATCCGGGACAAACCTTTTCTGTTGTCAGGTCTCAGCCACAAAATACAGATGGTGCAAGATTGGCATAACCTGATACGTGTCCTGTGTTTGAGACAGGTAAAAATATGGTTTACCTAGGGGAAGCTGGAGCAAAATCGTCGTTTTTCAAATTAGAAACATTTTGTTTTGCTACAGTGTGAATAATTTAAGTATAATGTTTTCTTCTTTTTCAGGTGTTTTTAAGTATTACACTGTGAGTTTCGTTTCATCTTAGCTCAACAGTATCTGCTCTAGGTTAGAAGGTATGAGTACTGTTGAAAATCAGCTACAGATAGACTTAAACAACAGTTGAGAAATGATCATAAGAAAACTGCTCAAATCAAAACTATTTGTATCTACTTTTGTCATTAGCATATAAATCATGATGACCTTAAGCTATCTTGACGAATTTTCTCAAACCTGTCGGATAGGAGAATCAATTATATGTCTTGCTCATGACCGTAAGCAAGCTTTCCATCTGCTGACTAGACACTTCAGGGCTATATATAAAAAAACTGAGCCGATCAATTTAGGGAGGCTCTGTACGGGGACATGTCCATACTTATGCTGACTAGTTAGTTGTTCATGTAAAAATTTACGTCAGGGCATTGTTGAGAAGAGCGAGGGGGGCATCTTGAGCTGGATTTGTATTGTCGTTTTGGGAGGCTTTCACTTGCAGATAAAGGCAATTGTTATTCAGATCGATGTACTTTTCGATGTGTACCTTGATTTCGAAATTACGGAGAGCTGTTGTAAGAGTCGACACTGTATGATATTCTACCCATTGGGTTTGTTGCACGGTGGCATGGCAAGCAGATCGAGTTCCGTCTTGAAACATTTATAAGATTCTCGGTGTCGCATATCTGATTTTTTTTTAAAATTTAGTTATAATAACATCGAAGGCCTTAGTATTCTTTGTCTTTCCTTCTTCCCGTGTCCGTTAACGTTTTTCTGCATCTCTTTCTGCATTGTTCTTGTTGCTGCGCGCATCACGGAGAAACTGCTTGACAGGCGTGTGAGATGGTCCAAAAGGTTCATTTCCTATCTAGATAAAATAAGCTTTCGCAGTACTCACTAATGTTTGTTTGTTATTCTGTCATGGTTGTGATTCTGTCATGATTGTGATTCTGTCATGGTTGTGATTCTGTCATGGTTGTGATTTTGTTGTGATTCTGTCATGGTTGCGATTCTGTCATGGTTGTGATACTGTCATGGTTGTGATTCTGTAACGGTTGTGATTCTGTCATGGTTGTGACACTGTCATGGTTGTTTTCATGTCATGGTTGTGATTCTGTCATGGTTGTCATACTCTCATGGTTGTGATTCTGTCATGGTTGTGATTTTGTTGTGATTCTGTCATGGTTGTGATTATGTCATGGTTGTGATTCTGTCATGGTTGTGATTCTGTTATGGTTGTGATTCTGTCTTGGTTGTGATTCTGTAACGGTTGTGATTCTGTCATGGTTGTGACACTGTCATGGTTGTGATTCTGTCATGGTTGTGACACTGTCATGGTTGTGATTCTGTCATGGTTGTTTTCATGTCATGGTTGTGATTCTGTCATGGTTGTGATTTTGTTGTTATTCTGTCATGGTTGCGATTCTGTCATGGTTTTGATTCTGTCATGGTTGTGATTCTGTCATGGTTATGATACTGTCATGGTTGTGATACTGTAACGGATGTGATTCTGTCATGGTTGTGACACTGTCATGGTTGTGATTCTGTCATGGTTGTGATTCTGTCATGGTTGTGATTTTGTTGTGATTCTGTCATGGTTGCGATTCTGTCATGGTTGTGATACTGTCATGGTTGTGATTCTGTAACGGTTGTGATTCTGTCATGGTTGTGACACTGTCATGGTTGTTTTCATGTCATGGTTGTGATTCTGTCATGGTTGTCATACTCTCATGGTTGTGATTCTGTCATGGTTGTGATTTTGTTGTGATTCTGTCATGGTTGTGATTATGTCATGGTTGTGATTCTGTCATGGTTGTGATTCTGTTATGGTTGTGATTCTGTCTTGGTTGTGATTCTGTAACGGTTGTGATTCTGTCATGGTTGTGACACTGTCATGGTTGTGATTCTGTCATGGTTGTGACACTGTCATGGTTGTGATTCTGTCATGGTTGTTTTCATGTCATGGTTGTGATTCTGTCATGGTTGTGATTTTGTTGTTATTCTGTCATGGTTGCGATTCTGTCATGGTTTTGATTCTGTCATGGTTGTGATTCTGTCATGGTTATGATACTGTCATGGTTGTGATACTGTAACGGATGTGATTCTGTCATGGTTGTGACACTGTCATGGTTGTGATTCTGGCATGGTTGTGATACTGTCATGGTTGTGATTCTGTAACGGTTGTGATTCTGTCATGGTTGTGACTCTGTCATGGTTGTGATTCTGTCATGGTTGTTTTCATGTCATGATTGTGATCCTGTCATGATTGTGATTCTGTCATGGGTTTAATGAGTTGCTTTCCCTTTGTATGGGTTTGGAGAGTCAAAGGATGACGTCATTGAACGACGAAAGGTTTCAAGACCGATAAAATAGTACAAAAAGACCTATCTGAACATACCTCCCAAACCTTTCCTTGTTGTCGGTATATGTGATACAAGTCATACAAGAATTATTTGGAACAGTGAGCTTGTTGATATATTTTGAATTAATAAGCTAGGCTCGTGTTTTCATCCCGAAATAAAACACTTGGAACAACGTTTATAAACTGCCTTTTATTTTTAGGTTTTGGAGAGTATCGTGAAACATATCAGAGATTATTTTAGATCGTGTCGAAGATATATCGTGAATTAAATGGATATCCCTTCGTAAATTTACGTATCGTACAATTTTCGTATCGTACAAGTTCATTGTGGAACGCGATGTCGATATTATCTATGTGCATTAAAGCCAGAAGATTTTCGGTCAAAATGAACTTTTACTTCATTGTCCTGTTACGGTTATTTTTCAATGATAAATTTAGTTTGTTTCCAGTCTTGAGAGGGGATGAATTATACCTACCAAAGCTGCTTTATTGGGCCTCATGGTCGAGCTGTATGTAGTGAAGCAAACGACACAAATTGTTGATAGGAACACATAAACGTGAAATAAAGCAAATCTTTCATATTTCAGTTGTTATGGTGTTTGAGGAGTCATATAATTTCAAATAATTAATATTCAAATTGTTCCATGAGGTTGCAATGACGGGCATCCATGTAGCTAGAGGCATGTTTGGGTTTGTAGCAGAGGCACGTTTGTCCATGCTGTTCAGTAAGTCAAACAATTTCTGATGCTTTTCTGTAATTTTAGTAGCTTTTGTTGCGATGCTTTGTGTTTACGAGTAATAAAAATCGCTTCCTTTTTTGCGGTTCCTGATAGGGATGGTGTCGACATTGACTTTTGACCTTTAACTTTTCTTTCTTGTCCAAACCATTCATTGTCTGCGAGACAGGACGTTGCCTTTGGATTTGGTCTTTTAGCAAGTGGGGTTAAAACATTTTAGTATCTTCTCCTTATATGTCGTTTAATGTTTCCAATTACAGCTATCCGAATATATACATTGATTCTAAATTCAATGACATTAAATCGATAGCAAACTTGTATATTGTATTATCAGGAAAACTGGATACACACAGTTCTATTAAGACAGGCTGATATTGCCAGAATCTAGGTTCATTATTTATCAAGTCTATCACATTGTATCGGGTGATATAAGTTCATTGAAAAACCAAAGGAATTTGCTCGTTGTAGGATGTACGATGATGGTCATTGCTAACGCTTAGACACAAACGTACTGTCCTTTGCGTTCCTTCTGGGACGCTTTCGTCAACTTTCTTTCGTAATGCACTATCTTCTGAACAAGAGTCTGTAGCATTGACAGTGGCAGTGCGTGTAACAATCTTTCTTGGAACCGTACGTGCTGCTGTCTTCGATGATCTAAGTTTCGAGAGTACCTTGTTACAGCTTTCTTGTGATCTATCAATCAAAGCTGTATCTATCGTTCTACTTACGCTATCTTTTAAATGATCTCTATCTCTCACGCACGTAACATACGCACCATTGAGCTCACACGCTGGATAACCTTAATATTTGCAAAACATGACAACATATTTATTTCATGTAATTGTGCATTAAATATATTATGTTGCGTTTGTATTACTGCAAATGTTTTGTAGCAGTTTTGTCGCAGGACATTTTGTTGGGGTCAGGGTGACACGTAACCATTAAAAACAACGTATGGTTTGGCTCGTAATAAATTGATATATTGCGATGGTTAACCTCTCTTGGTGGGGCTGGGAAGCGTGAATTTTAATTAGTGTCAGTTAGGATAACGGTGAGACAGCTGGTAGATAGTAGTGTCATCGGTGGATATATTGAAATTATGGTATGAGAGAGAGAGAGAGAGAGAGAGAGAGAGAGAGAGAGAGAGAGAGAGAGAGAGAGAGAGAGAGAGAGAGAGAGAGAGAGAGAGAGAGATCGGTTATAAAGTTATGTTCTTTATGGGGCCTTGCCGTAAGCATTATGACGAGTGATTTGCAGCTTTGAATCCTGTTTGTTATGTGGTATTTGAACAAAGAGTGTTTAGTCGTCTATAGTCATCTAAACATCATGTTAAAATCCCATAGGACTCCATACTGTGGGAAAATACGATTTTAAATTACCGTAAGATTCCATCATGGCCAAAGTAAGGCTAAATTCTAATAGGACTCTATAATTCCCCCTATTCCTACCAATTATAAGCAATAGTATTAAGGATTTTCAGAAAACAAAAAAAAAAACAAAAAAAAAAAAACAATGCGATCGTACAGGAATCATGATTTCACAGGAAACATAAAACTTTAAACAATGGGAACCAACAGGAAGCACAGTATCCCAGAAAATCGATAATGTCCAATTCAATGTCGAGATAAGACCGTTGCAACAACAGTTATTACTACAAACCTAAGACCAGGTCGGAGCAAAACGCTCTTTCGAGACCACATTTCGTATCTCGTGCCATTTCATTAGAAATCCGAAAAAAAGAACTGGAAAATAGTTCACCCGTTATGCAGATGTCCATAACTAATTCTGTTAACATCTAGGTTTTAAAATAAATTGGGCGAAAACAAGTTTTTCTTCCGAGCAGCCCGTTCGGAGGGCACGAGAGACCTGGTTAGTTCGGTTCTGTTGAAATCGAACTTTTACTGCCTATTATTGTAGCAGCGAACGTCAATAAATCAAACCTCGATCACTCAAATACTCGGTTTCACTCAAACATTTGCTTTGACTCGAATGATTTGTTTCTGTCAATGTTTAAAGAGTATTCATTTATCCAAGACATCACAAACTAGAATAAAAAGTTTTAAACCCGAAGCTCTTTGAGCACTTTGAAGTTTATCTATGCTCATCCTAGAAAAAAGATAGCCTTTTTATAAAGGTCAGATTGGACACAAAAAAAGCGATTTCAAATATGATATAATTGACAGGTACAAGAATACATTTGTTCTCATTTAGAAGATTCTTCCATTTGTCGTTGTGATGCGTCAAATTTTGAAAACTCTTAGAAGTATTGATTAAATGGATTGTACCAAAGTCAACTTAATTAAAGTAGAAAGGGCTAGAGACAGTTATATGATTATTCTCATTTCATCTCAGAACGTCAAAGGAAATTTGTTCCACGCGACGAAACTTGACCGAGTCACCTGTTATGGTACAAGGTATTTGGCATAACACTCTTCCCAAAATCAACAGTTTAAAAAGGGGAAGCTTGTCAATAATTGATTGTTTAAAGGAACGTTAATTGCGGCATGATTAGCTGTTTTGTCAATAAAAAATTCTACGTAAGAGAATTTAGGAAACAGTCGATTCTGATTGGTTAATGGAAACTTAAGGACGTAACTCTTGTAAGGAATTAGTAGTCCTACTTGGGAAAAAAATTTAGTCGTCAATCTTATTTGCGGGAAGTAAGAAAGACTCCGGGCTAACGTAAAAGTACCTTTCTCCCGTGATTGAGTAAGGGGCCAGATAGTCGTCTCAGATAGGAGACAGACTATACGTTGGACGTTCGTGGAAAACGAATAAGAAACGGAAAAGGTAGGCAATCTTAATTTCCAGATTCTAATATGCTATTGCATTTGTTGATTTATTTGCATATGTATTGATGTTATAATGTACATGTATGATTTCATTTTTCATGGTTTTAGTGAAATGTTAGTCACGACATTTTATTCTTTGATTTTTAAATTATCAATTCATTTGGAAAATTGACAAGATTACATGTAATTGAATGTTCATTGAGAGAATTGACAAAATTGCATATAATTGAATATTTGATACATAGAAGTGCTTAGGAATTTTCAAGAATTAAACCTAATACATGATGGGTAATGTTTCATGGATTTATGAATTAAATCTCTGTGTAGAATGTCATGTAATGGGTGCATATTCATAAACTAGTTCGTAACATTTAAATGATCTATTGAGTGTGTATTCATATACTAGTTCGTAACATGAATTGTTCTTTGAGTATATATTCATATACAAGTTCATAATATTTAATTTATCAGGTAAACTATTTTATAATAGTTAGATTTGATGGGTTAAGCCATATGTAAGTTAAAAATATACTGTGTTATGTAGCTAGCTTATTGTAGAGAAGTAAATAGGGTGTTAAATACGGGCACATACGTGCTAGCCGTAAAGTGGAATTTAATGTTCCCCGCTAATTAAGGTCAGGACATGTATTGGCCGTCTGTGTCTGTAAACATAGAAATTGGTGAACGAGTGAGTGCGACAGAATTTATGCCTTTTATATTCTGAGCCGAGTTAATGTACGGATATAGGTATATACTTGGAAAGGTGACCTATTGTCTATTGCGGGACATTTTAAATTATTTAAGGAAACAGATTCCTGAAATTTCCTGGAAAATTTCTATACAAATTCCAAATACCAGAGCAAAGTTTGAGCAAGAAGTCCAGGTCTAGAGACAAGCGTCAAATCGTTCAAATTCCGACTGGCAAGAGTCCAGGTCTAGACGGCAAGACAAAGGTTGGCAGTGCAGGGACGAACGGAAGATTCGATGTCCGGATAAGACAGGTGATGATGTCGTTTATCGTTGAACTCAAAGGTCACGACTCGTATGCTATGACGAAACTGAATAATTCTGTCACTGATAAGTAATCGTAACGTGAAAATTTGTATTGTTTTTATTTGAGTACATGCTAATACATTTTTTCTTTTGTAACAAAGAAATTGATTTCTTCCATTTGAAATTTTGTCGTTGAATTGATTACCTTTATATTTGTTCATTGAAAAGGGGCTTGTTGTCTTATTTGTTCAATATACTTGTTCAGAGATCTGCATTCTTCTTTCTGTCCATCCACACTGGGTAAATTACACCGCGGGTGGTCATTCCCTAGCAACGAACCGTAGTGGAAGAGGTTGATGTGTTTTGAACGTTACCAATTTATCACAGTCGTGATGTCTAATCACAAACTCCTTTATTCATGTGAGAGTTGTGTAATGTTTAATATGTATATGATAGTAACATTGAAAATCAGTTATACGTGAGGTCTGTGGGCCCAAAGCATTAGGACCACCAACTTTGCATGTCTTTTATACATTTTCAAATTATATTTCTCAAATCAAACTAATCTTTCATTTTGACATGTTAAGAAATTGATTCCTCAAGTGGGGATACCTCAAGTCGTCTCCCTAATGTCCCAAAAAAGATCTTGGATGTCTTCTTTTGTGAAGATTTTCAGGGGGCATTCATTAAACCATTGTCGCGAGTCATGGATTTCTGTAAATCTATTATTTCTGTAATATTAGACGATTTTAATGGGACTGATAATGCCGTTTTGCATCAATGCAGGGGAACTAATTGATTTGTTCTCATAAATCTCTCTGACAACTGAGAGAAAACAATAATCATGTTTTGGTTTGACATACGATATGATACCATCCAATCAACGTTCTTATTTCGACAATCTGTCAGGGTGAATTATGTTACAATAGACGATGTCATTTTAAGGTTCCAATGAATACAACTTTAGATTTTCCATGACCTAAAAAAACCTTGTGCAGGACTTTGATTGCAACTTGAGAAATTAAAAATTTAAAATACGTTTCCTGTAAGATTTCTGAACTACAATATTCGCTCAGATAGTATTGTATATAGGACAAGTGTACATTAGTGTGTCAACACTTTTAAGTAAATTTGAGACGAGACGATATTATACATTGAAGAAAAAGTACTGGTTTCGCTGTATATGAACCGAATCATGACATTCGAATGTTATTTTACATTGTTATGAATGTTGTATGTACTTCTTACCAAAAAATGCCAAAATTCGAACACGTTATTTAAACAGCATCGTAGAATCATATAATCCCAAGCACATAATACTGTAAAACGTCCCTAAACAGGACTTAGGAGAAATTACAGTTATGTCGAGAGTAACCAATCTAGAGGGACATTATTACACTATTGGAACGGCGTTCAGCCATATACGTCAAGTGGAGAAATAACTTGAAGTAGTGGTTGCCTCTAGAAATTGACATAATTGTTTGGAGCCGTCTTATAAATGAGCATAGATGGTATATAGAATGAAAATTGAAATTACATGGCAATTTGAAATACTAAACGTTCATTTAGTATTCATATCTGCCATGGTTTCGCATCAGTCACCGATGAATTATGTTTGAGATTTGTACATTATATACTCGCTTATAAGACGAGTCCAACTGCGAAATACAAATACCCAGATCATCCGCCCCATCATGCTCTGGTAGATTTGGGTTTTTAGAGTTTGTTAAGAGTAAATGTAATGACAAGCAACATAGAACGTGATATGGGCATCATGCTACGGCAGATCAGAATCTTTGTTTTTGCAGTTTGACTTGGCTTATAAACGAGTACAGACTGGTTCAAGAAACTATTGTTAAAGTGAATCAAGCATTTTAGTTTTAAGATAAATATCTCATTATATCATTGACATTAGAAATGACGTACTTCTGTTTTAAACATATAGCAAAACATAAACGCATTAAATGCATTTAAATCCCTCCAGCCAATCCGACTGATTCGGATAAAGTTTACAAAGTACAACATTTAGGATTTTCTTAGCTATGATTGCACTCTTTTGATGTTGAATTTCTATTACCAAGATGTTTTCATGATCTGGTGGTTGGAATCGAACCAGCACCAGTTTAGCCTTCAGTCTAATACTTTAGCCATTAAGCCACCACCGCTCCTACTCTATGAAGTACTGCCATCATGAACAGTTATCGACTACACCTACTCTGTTTTGTACCTTTAACTGCGTTTGCTGTATAAAGTTTATGCAATCTTATTAAAATCTGAATCTGCTTTATGATAAGGAGACTTGAATGGTATCGATAAAGTTTCGTCTGCAGCGAACTTTGAATTTTCTGGTCCACTTATTTTTTGTAAGCCTGCATTTCGTGTTAGGTGGTGTGTGTGTGTGTGGTTTAGACTTTTTAAAGTATTTGGTATGACTCGGCCGGGGATTGAACCAACGACCTCCCGCATCAGATGCGAACGCTCTAACCAGTAGGCCACTAGAGCTATTGAGCGTATTATGTGGAGATACCTTTATAAATTATATGTTCCGAACAACGTTTAATATTCCTATACACGTGAAAGCCTGAAATGGTAAATTGAAAGGTCAACATAATATCAGCTCATGTTGTTGTCCGCCAGATCTCCGCTATGTCTCAATTTGAATCCGATTGTAAATTTCTCCTCTTGAATATCAAGTGCTAGGAGATATTTTCCTAATTCATAAGGATTTAATAGTCGAGGTTTCAAACCGTCAGAAGAGGTGATTATATGTTATAACACGCACGAAATACGCCTCACGTTGCAATTTCAACGCTATGCCCCATGAAGCCAAAAAAAACTCCTTCCCAAGTGATCACAAGAATCGTACCTCTGGTCATAATTTGATTACTTCCCCAAAATCAACAGCAATCAAGTTCTGCATTTCCAAACATAATTTCAGATCGTATATAGATTCAGTGGATCTGGTTCCAAAGATCAACCACTCTCAATTTAAGTTCAGCTATAGCATCGCCAAAAAAGTAAAATTAGCATAAACAAAGACCAGAGTCTTAGTTCAAAGAACCATAACAATAGATTCATTGGACTGTCGGGATATTCTCAAACAAGCTTAATTGAAAACAAAAAAAAAAAATCAAACGTTGCCACACTAGAGTAGCTTTGATGTCTTAATAGTTGATCAGTAGTCTGAATGAGTAAACTGAGACACAAATCAGTTTCCCATGCTGCATCAACGCCGATACATCGAATATGTACCTTACAACAAGGAGGCCAAAAACAATTGACCAACTGCACAGACTCCTCCTGCTACCATGACGAAGATACTGCCGGTGAAAAGTTTACGAATTCTATAGACTGCAGAACCGTTTTCCACGTAAATCGTCGCACAATTGCAACTTGTACTGCCTACAAGCGTTTGACATCGCACCCTCTCTACCAACAACAATTCGCCCACATACAGCAACAAAGAAACCTGCCGCTTCAAAACTAAACAAACACCCTAAAACAGTTCGTTGGATTTTAACCATGCCACAGTGCACTGAGTGGCCGAGTGGTCTAAAGCTCTCTCCGTTACGGATCACTGCCATCTCACCTCTGTCAGAGTTGGTTCGAGTCCACGATTAGGCGAATGTGGATATGTGAGAAAGCTTGCCAGTAGCTTCTCGTAGGTCTGTGGTACTTTCCGCGGATATCCTGGGTTCTTTCTCCCCATTAATACTGGCCGCCCTGTATAGCCTATCATGTGCTGAAAACGGCGTTAAGTCCCAGAACAACAGCAAAAACAACATCAAACCATGCCAGATATAACTGCATCTCATTTCTATAAACTCGCCCTACTATGACAGCTAAGACGTGTCGTCAGGAAGTTGACTTTTTCCCATCAGCATCCGTACGATTAACACTCATGATGTTATATGTCACTCTATGTTTTCAAAAGAAAACCTAGCATGCTTGCAGCTATCCAAGCGGAATTACAGAGGCATTAGGTCAATCTGCGACCGAATCAAGTAGCTTGGCGCCAGAGAGTTGAGTCTAAACAACATCAATGGATGAGCATAGGAACTCAAAGGTAGTCAGTACCACATGGAGCACAGTACTGACAAATCAGTTTTAAAGATGACAATGCGATAGCCCATCACTCAAGGTTGCTTGTTAATTTTCATGTACGAAGAACGGTCTTTCAGTGATTATTTAATAAGCACTGATTATCTCAACATGATTCCTCAATATGTGCATAACGAAAACCGATGTTGTCTGGTGTCCAGCTGTTTTAAAGGCAGACTATTGTTTAAGCTTCTCAACGAAACGGGTCTTCAAAATTGCAGTCTAGCACCGCATAATCAAATCGAAAAATCAAACGTTGTTCACGACCTCGGGGCTCGTACGAAATTGCGAAACATTCATCATCGTTATCAAGAGCTACATCCTTATGTCGACATTATTACTAAAATGGGGGCCCCGAGTGGCCGAGTGGTCTAACGCGCTGTCCGTTACGGATCACTGCCATCTTACCTCTGTCTGCGTGAGTTCGAGTCTAGGATTCGGCGAATGTGGATATGTGAGAAAGCTTGCCAGTAGCTTCTCGTGGGTCGGTGGTTCTTTCCGGTGATTTCCCGGTTTCTTCCTCCACCATTTAATACTGGCTGCCATGAATAGCCTATCTTGTGCTGAAAATGGCGTTAAGCCCAACAACAACAACAACAACATTACTAAAATGCATGTGATATAGTGGCGTAATTCCGTTACAAGAGTGCGAACAACCACAGCTGAAAATGTCCGATTTCACTATCGCCAAGCATACTAAGCCAAATCCACAATCTGATTAAAGTCAGATCTCCGCTGCTCTTCGTGAGTGAAGTGGTGGAGTTTATAATTTTTAACGTAGCTTTAACAATTTTTCAGACATATCGCTACGATGTCTGCAGTGTGGCAGTTTATAGTGATGTCTAGCACTGGGGAATCATGCCGCATACATGTAGCATGATGTCCCACCCATTCACATTATCCTGACACCAGGCCAACCAGTCCTAACACTAACCTCTTAATGCTGAGCGTCAAGCGAGGTAGCTGTTAGTACCCTTTTTGTAAATCTTTGGTATGACTCGACCGGGGATTGAACCCACGACCTTCTGCATCCTAGGCGGACGCTCTAACCACGTGAAGATCTGAGGACGACCTCTTAAGAATTATGTTCTGATAATCTTTTAATTAGCCAATGAAAATGCAGCTTTCAAAACTCTGAAAGTGAATCAAATTGTTCGGTAAACATTGATTACGGATCACGGAATTTAAAACTATATAATTAATGGTAAACCATTTATCAATAGAAAGAAAAGAGATGCATCTGCATTTACAATTATATAAAATATTTTTTTTAAAAAAAATACAACAACCCTAAGGTCACAAAGTTATCAGTATTATCCGTGCGACTTTACCAATTCAATCCGTTTCATTCGGCCGTTCTTATCCAAACAGTACAAGAGCCAAAGAAATTATGGTGGTTACCAACGCGTATACAGTGAAATATCTTCAGAATTTGATATGTTAAGAAATTAAGAAAGGTATATTTTTCGAAATCATTCTACGCTACCATAAAATCTCGTTACACTGTACACTATCAGGTCTTCTGGTATATTACTGGGTTTGAGAAATGTCTCCCACACACCGACGCCCATAATGAAGTAAATTATCATTATAATGAGTTCCTAACCGGAATTATGCATGTGATCAATGGTTGATTGCATCTGCAACTCTTCTCTTAGGTGATTGGTTTTTGAGATTGAGCTGAAATTTTGTGTTAAAAAACAACCTGAAAATAGAAAATAAATGGGCCAGAAAAAATGTAAACCTGTTAGCATTTCTCAAATCAATAATGAAGCTTCTACTTCAGTATGGAAACATAAGGACGAAACTACGCTTGTATACTTCGTGTTTTATGAAAGAGAGCGGTAACAAGAGAACAATAAACAATATGCCTCGTGACATATTCAAATTATTAATGGATAATATTTTCAAGGTATACTGAGTGTAGATTTCCTTTTGATGGGCTACATTACACTCTAAATTACACAAAGTATGAGCATATGATTGGAAAAGTAGGTCGAATTCAATATATCACATTCTAATTACACAAAGTATGAGCATTTGATTGGAAAAATAGGTCGAAATCAATATATTATACTCTAATTACACAAAGTATGAGCATTTGATTGGAAAAAATGTCGAATGCAATACATTACACTCTAATTACACAAAGTATGAGCATTTGACTGGAAAATAGGTCGAATGCAATACATTACACTCTAATTATACAAAGTATGAGCATTTGATTGGAAAATAAGTCGAATTCAATATATTACACTCTAATTACACAAAGTATGAGCATTTGATTGGAAAATAGGTCGAATTCAATACATTACACTCTAATTACACAAAGTATGAGCATTTGACTGGAAAATAGGTCGAATTCAATACATTACACTCTAATTATAAAAAGTATGAGCATTTGATTGGAAAATAAGTCGAATTCAATATATTACACTCTAATTACACAAAATATGATCATTTGATTGGAAAATAGGTCGAATTCAATACATTACACTCTAATTACACAAAGTATGAGCATTTGATTGGAAAATAGGTCGAAGTCAACATATTACACTCTAATTACACAAAGTATGAGCATTTGATTGGAAAATAGGTCGAATTCAATATATTACTCTCTAATTCCACAAAAGATGAGCATTTGATTGGAAAATAGGTCGCATTCCATACATTACACTCTAATTATACAAAGTATGAACATTTGATTGGAAAATAGGTCGAATTCAATACATTACACTCTAATTACACAAAGTATGAGCATTTGATTGGAAAATAGGTCGAATTCAATACATTACACTCTAATTACACAACGTATGAGCATTTGATTGGAAAATGGGCCGAATTCAATACATTACACTCTAATTACACAAAGTATGAGCATTTGATTGAAAAATAGGTCGAATTCAATACATTACACTCTAATTCCACAAAGTATGAGCATTTGATTGGAAAATAGGTCGAATTCAAATTAATAATGGCCACTTAAGGAGCATGGTAATTATATCAGCGAAAAGTAAAGATTTATTATTACGACATAACACTTAATAGTGATATTTCACATGTTCTTTACATGTTCATGGCTTTTATATTTTTTGGGGATGGTTTGATTAGCCTTTAATATATAACATAAATATGGCAATAAAATCTATATTTCACGCCGCGCTGATCCTTTAAACAGCCACTTTGAAATACCAAGAATATGAATATTTGATCATTAAGTCAGATATTATTTCTTGGTACACATCCACTAAAGGCCAGTTAACCCAGATTTGAGGTAATTGCACCTAACATAATTCATTCTCAGAATTTACTAAGAGAAATTTCGTAAGATTTCTTATCAGTAAAATATACAAAATCAAATATACAAACTCAAGAAACCATTGCGGAGATAATTCACATCAGAGAAGAATAGATGCACGTTATATATGTAACATGTAGGGGTGAAATAATAAATTATTTACCGCTCTGAATAGAGATGTAGGCACGATACTTTAACAAAGTAAAACTTTAGAGGAAAAAAAATCAACCAAGACAGTAAATGAAACTCGTAAAATATGACATCTTTTGTATAACTAGAAGAACATATAAAATATTTTTGCTGATTTTATCATAGAGATTTTTATCATGAAAATGAATATATTATACTAAATACACCTCCATTTATAAAGTGTGTATGCTTGCATCTTTCTTAACGGTTGAAGCGAGGGAGGGTTGATAAGCGTATCGTGTATACTCGCTTATAAAACGAGTCCAGCTGCAAATTGCACTAACCCGGATTTGCCGTCGCCTAAAGCGCAAGCAGATCTGGATTTGTACAGTCTGATGGAATTATTCAGTAGAATAAACAACTTAGACCCTGCAAGCGCATTATGCTACGGCAGATTGCGATCCATTTACTTTGCAGTTTGACTCGACTTATAGGTGAGCCTGCCAAGAAACACCTGGCGTCGGGACCTAAAGAAGACGTTGGGACAGCTGGAGAGACTTGCTTAAGATAGGGATGGATGGATAGTTTGTTGTCGGCCTATACCATAGCAGGGGCTATAGGCGTTGATGATGATAATGAGGATGAGGAAGAGGAGGAGGAGGAGGAGGACGACGACGACGATGAATAATGAATGATATGCGATTGGCAGCCTATGCCCTAGCAGGGGCTATAGGCGTTGATGATGATGATGATGATGATGATGATGATGATGATGATGATGATGATGATGATGATGATGATGATGATGATGATGACGACGACGATGAATAATGAATGATATACGATTCCTCGCAACGAAAAGAATTTAAGAAGTAATATGCGGTAATACATCTTTTTATGCGCTACGCTAGTGTTTAACCTACCATCAGGACCCATGGACTATGTTTTAAAGATATGCTTAGACTGAAATGAAATTTTAAATTTCAAGTTACTCTCGACTTACAGGCGAGTATTTTGTTGTGTATATTTACTTTGCATCATTTTTTAGCTTTTGCTGGTTTTGGGTGCGGGTATACTTCCTTATTTCATTATATGCTGCGTGTTATGTAAAATAGTAATTTTGTAGCTGGCTTGTCCAAAATCAAGTTCATTTTTTACCTGACTTCAGTGATTGATTTTTATTTAATTCTGTAAAGAACTAAAACATATCTAAAATTTCTCGATGCGCATGGGTTTAATATTACGATCATTATTAATAGAAATAAAACATCTTTATTTTAGCCTGTGTCAGGATGGTCCTTGTTATAATTTTAGTAATAAACCTTGTAATTAAAAGTAAGGTTTTATCCTGTATACATTTGGAACCTTCCAGAATGACTACCTAATCTTGCTTTTCTAAAAATTATTCATTCGTTCTGTAAGATCTCAGCTGAATCAGCTGTAAGGTTGTTATGTCCAGGACCTCTCCGACTTGGGAGATCGCGGGTTAGAACTCCTACCGAGTCACACCAAAGATTTATAAAAATGGTGCTAACATCTGCCTCGATAGGCGCTCAGCATTAAGAAGTTAGTATTATGACTGGTCGGCCTAGTGTCAGGATAATGTGATTGGGTGGGACATGATGTTTTCATGTCTGCGGCATGATGCCCCAGTGCAAGTCATTACTATAAATTGTCACACTGAGGACATCGTAAAGATATATCTAATAATGTTTTTAAAGCTACGTTCAAAATTCAAATCACACACGCACACGCAGGACTGAAATTTATATAATCAAATTATATAATTTAACTTCTTAGAAATAGAGTCTTGGACTCATGACGAAATTTCAGATAAGTATATATTCTTGGATTGCATTGATGTAATTCAACAAAAGATTATTGATACATCACCACGACCAGAGCACATCAACACTTTCCCGTTCGATTTATTTTTGAATACTTTAGTTTGTTCAGAACTTTAATAAATAAGACCTTTTAGAGATTTTAGGATTATTTGGGATTTATTTCGAAATGTAAGTTTTTTTTGGGGGGTTACATTTTTTACTTTGTGTTTAATAGGAAATATATTATGTATCGAAAGTTGCAAGATCTGTTGCTTCTCACTCTTCTATTTCTTATTTTAGGACCACAGTCATAAAAATATATCGTATTGAACTGGAATGAGAGTATATTCTAGATTATTACATTTTTCACTTGAAACCTTAATATTCTGCATAAAAATAATGGATTCAATGTTGTTGTTTTTGTGCGTGCGTGTGTGTGTGATTTTAGATTATTAACAATTTTTCAGTCATATCGCTACAATGTCTGCAGTGAGGCAGTTAATAGCGATATTTAGCACTTGGGGAATCATGTAGCATGATCCACCTATTCACAGTAAATGGATGCAAAGATAACCAAATGTGCATGAGGTGAAAAGGAGAGGAAACAGTAACCTTGTTACACAGTTTGATATACTGTATGTGCTCGCTATAGGTCGAGTCCGACGGCAAACAACGTAGATCCTGGCCAGCAGTAGCATAATGCACCTGCAGATCAGGATCTATGTTGTTGCAATGATTACTCCTAACAAAATGCGTCGGCAGATCGGGGTCGGTGCAGTTTACAGTTGGACTCGTCTTTAAGCGAGTACATTGAGTAAATAGCGGTATTTATGCTAAGTGAGTTTAAGCAGAACGCAAGAGCAGGTCGATAAATTGTGGTTGATTACATTGATTTGTTTATCGATGATTTGTCTGATGTTAATGATGACGGTGATGGTGCTCATGATTACCTACCTGTCACTACAAATTTTAGATTTTTATCGAAATTGAAGCTTTTGAAATATCTAACGGAAAATAAAAATCAGATGCCGAAAATAGGAAGTGTCAGACTCCGCACTTTTGTCGAAATCGTTCAGTGCAAGATACATACATTCAATCTTAGGATTGATGACAGAAAATCATAAGCTTATAAAAATTCCTTATCTTTAAGACGCATAAAAATGATACATTGTATTTAAGAATCATATAGTATTAGTTCTTTATGCATTAAGATGAAACGGTGTAAAATTTTCGATCCATCTTTTCAAGATGTAATTGAGTGATCAAAGAGCAAAGTCGTTGAGTGAAAAAGTGATAAAAGCTTTATAACGGAAGATATTTAATTTTCCTTATTTATAACCATGATCTTGCAAAATGATCATCAATAATTACTTGCAAGATTCGTTTCAAACTGTTTTAGTACAAAAACACTTTGGTACAGCGAGTGCGCTCAATGCTTGTAAAAACTATCCGGGTCTGGGATGCGACCACCAGTCGTAACTTGATGGTCACAAATTCTAAGCTGTTCATCAGAATAATTATCTATAAACAGTCCTTCCATTCTTTGACAAAATAAAATGTCAGAAACTCTATACGTATGTCAATGAAATGTAAACTTTGAAACTTTGCATTAGTTTGGAAGATTTATAGGTTACAAAATTAAGTCCGTATCACTTCAGTAATTTGGACATCAGATATTCTTAAGAGGAAAATGGAAACGAACGTAAGTCAGCTATATTGCTTTCTCTCATACAAAAAAGCCACTAACTTCATTGAAAAAGGAAGTTAAAACTAAATTATGGTAACCTAGGGTAGGCATATTGGACTACTAAAATAAAAAAGGGTATCTTTAGGTTCACGGCCAAAATATCACATTTACTACACGAATATCCTTAATTTTTATGCCGAAAAAAAGATGTTTAGATGAGTATTTTTTCCCCATCACCTAAAATAGTACAAATAAGTACACAAGTCATTGTTGTAGAAGTAGTGGTAGTAGTAGAAGTTGTGTTATTGGTACTGCGACAGTACACGGAGTAGCGGTAAACGAAGTAGCCATGCTACTACAGTTGTTGATAGTAATGTTGTTACTGATAATAATAATAATAATTCAAACAACACATTATTGGACGGCAGATCAGTGTAGATCATGTCTTCAGTTTTATCCAACGATAAGCGCGTGTGTATATATATATATATATATATATATATATATATATATATATATATATATATATATATATATATATATATATATATATATATATATATATATATATATATATATATATATATATATATATTTTGATAAACGTACTCCGAGGTCAGGAAAAAGCAATCGTTGACTCGTCCTGATCAACTAAAAATTGTCTACATGAAATATAATGTTGTTACCTACTCGTCCCGGAAGGCGCAGAATCACACATTGAAAATAAAATCTGAATGCATTTCCTACCCTCAAAATCTCCAACGTTTAACATCGCTTAACTTTTTTTTTTTATTTTGTGTGCGTCAGTCGCAAATAACATATTCGTAATTAGTAAGTATTGTCAACAATTTGTGTTTCTGTTTAGCCCTAGATTTATTATTCGTGTTTGCATTTACAATGACACTTTTCAGCAATGTATGCGTCGTTTTGTATATGGAGAAAGCTTTCCTTTCAGTTAGTTGTCAAAAACCTTTATGAATCAGACTTCGGACAAGTTAAGAGACAAAGAAACTAAAATATATAGTTCTTCAAATGGTCGGGCGATGTTATTACATTGGACACTTTATATGGCTAGTTTCAAGTCTAAAGCTTTATTGATATGTTGTCATGCCAAAGGAAAGGTGCCAGCAAATAATTGCATACTCACCTAAGTACTTTTCACCAAAAATAAATTTTTAAAATTACAAATGAAATGAGTGTTTTTAAGTTTCTCAGCCGATTCTCACCAACGTTCACACAATGGGTGTTATTGTAATTTACTTATGAAACAGATATTATCAAAACAACAGCAAACAGGTCTAGTTGGCGTAATGAAATAAATTTTCCAGTTCTATTGCTCAATCTGTAACCATCCTCTTTATGGCGCACGTCTGCAACTCTCTATAATGGATAGACCAATGTGGATCATTTAGCACAACAAATGTTGGAAATTGAGACTTGTTATATTTTTCGAATGTAAGCTACTGATATATGTCTTTTGAAACATAATGATATACTTACATAAATATATGCTGTCGTCTTTACTTCGGCGTGACAGTGTATTAATAAAGTCATAAAACCATGAAAATTCTGGTGATCTGGAAGCGTAACAATGTCTAACCAGATGAAAATCATAAAATTTGGACATTCTCCTCCTCCTAATGTATCCAATATCTAACTTATAAACACGTGTCATGTTTCACTAAAAAATCAAATTATGTTACTGAGAATACTACAAGGTTTCACTGTACAGGCAGTACCACAAATAAATCAATGGCTATATGGGAAACTGCAATTTCTCGAATTAAAAACCTTGTGTTTTATTAAATGTCCATATAGAACTAACTTTATTCCAGACTCTCAAAAATGCATTTTGGAAAGTTATAAAACCCATTTTAAAATAAAAATTCCTTCAAATTCTATTTCACCACTCATAGATACTACATATAAAGCAAATCATTCTTTGATTTGCACATCTGATTTAAAAAGAAAAGGCTAACTTATTAAATGATTATTTACCTCAGTTTCAACTATCGATGATAATAATGATATTTTTCTTATTTTTCAAAAAACGATTATCTGATACTGCTAAACTAAATTACTAGTACTGAAAAAGAAATTAAATATATCTTTAATTCATTTCTGTTAATAAAACAACTTGGCTTGATGATGTAAGCCCTATAATGTTTAAAAGCGTCAGTGAAGCAATAGCAACACCACTATCAATGCTTTAATAATGGATCGTTAAAGGAAAATAAATTTCCAGTTAAATGGAAAATTGTGCACATTCTTACCATTCCTGAAAAAAGTGATCTACACGAGGCTGTCAGTTGTGGACCATTATCTTTTTAGCTGGTTCGCAAAAATTCTTTGAAAGATGCATTTTAAACACGTATATACTTGCTTTCATAAAAACCTTCTTTTTATAAGTATCAATCAGTTCATTCCAATGTTTTTCAGCTTATTGAAATGTATGATAATAAATGCAATTCATTAGAATAATCACAAATTTTCTTGTACTTTATTTTGTAATCTATCAAAAGCTTTTAATCGGGTTTGGCACAGAGACTTATTATCCAAAGTGAATGAATATTGTGTTTTTTTCATAAAATGATTTGAAAGTTAAGAAACAAACGGTCATTTTGCACGATAGTTATTAAAATAGAAATTATTATAAATGCTGTTGTGCTACAAAGATAAGTGCTAAGGTCACTCATGTTTTCAATTAATGTAAACGATGTGAACTTTCTAACTCGTCTTTTACAGACGTCTCATCTCTTCCTTATTCACTGCCTTATTATGCTGAAATAGAGCTAGTCTTGAATAATGATTAATAATTGATAATTAATTATTCCATGCAATAGTTCTTAAAGTTTAATCCAGTATTTTTTTTTTCACAAACCTAAACGTAACAAAATAATCCTGAACTTGTTTTTGATAATATTGAACTTAAATATGTGGATTATCATTGACGTCTAGGATTATTTCTTTCAGCAAATATCAAATGGACTTGTCCCATTTATAGCATTTTAAAACAGAACCATCAGCCAATCATCGAAAACCAAAATACAGTCTTAGCAGGCAAATTTGATCAACCACTGAGTATGACTTATATCAGGCCTATCTTGGAATATGACAGTGTAGTCTGAGATAGATGTTCTTTGATCAATTCAGGAAATAAAATGGAAAAATTACAGATTGATGCGGCAAAAATAGTTACATGACTTCCAAAATACACGAGAAGGCAATCTCTATTTTAAAACAGGGTGGGAAAGATCAAAGTAAAGAATAAAACGACAAAAATTACTAGCACTCTACAACATTAAAATGAGCCAAATTACAGACTATCCAATTTAATTACTTCTTCCTCCTGTATCCGCACAACAAGATAATTATAACCTTCAAAGTTCAAATAATAGTCATTTGCAATGTCAGGCTAAATTCAAACCAGTCATCTTGTATACCTCAACATTATCTTTGAGGAACAATCTCGAAAAGAATTCTCAGTGCTTTGAAAAAGTGTTTATGTCCATATATTTTATACAGCAAAATGCCAAGTTTTATTAATCGAACACTCGATATTACCCATTCTATAATGTGAGTTTACTAAAAGCTGATAGGTACCGTTTTCATTTTACTGACACTCCTTTTTGTTCCTTTGGTAGGAGCGAAACTACCATGCATTTCTTTATGTACTCTTCAACACAGTAGACAAACACTAAGTAGAAGAGAAAATTAATTTCATTAGTTTGAAACTATTAGCTTAGATTGTACAGATGTCAATGAAACTGAATTTTAGATCATGTATACAAATATATAACTGATACATGACGATCGATTTCAATAACTCTCTCTCTCTCTCTCTCTCTCTCTCTCTCTCTCTCTCTCTCTCTCTCTCTCTCTCTCTCTCTCTCTCTCTCTCTCTCTCTCTCTCTCTCTCTCTCTCTCTCCAGTCACTTTTCAGTAATGTTTTGTTGTCATGTTCAATATGCAGTAATACTTTTATGATGTAGGGAGAGGGTTAATTTAAGTTGTTATAACTTGTGCCCAGTCCAATTGTATTCTATTGTGAATAACATGTTTAAACAAACACTTTATTTCATCACGTGCTTTTCATTTACCTTTTCTAAAAATACATTTTTGTACTTTGCATTTGTTTGCCTCTACGAAGTAGCAGCAATCACCAAAATATTGAGGTCGAGGCTGCCAATTTGTAGGTACGTCCTATTCTTTCAGTCAAGTAAGTCAACTTGACTTGAAGTTTCTCTACCAGAAATAGGGCTAATTATATTTCTCTTTGTAATTTAATTGCGTGTGTATATTTATTTACCCATTCATAAAAGGTATTCATTCATAAAATATCTACCTGTGATCTTTGTAGGGAACATTTTCTTACCTGCGGTAAATTTTATGGGTATCTTGTCATAGATTTAATATGTCTCCTGGTTCCAAAAGAACGTGTCCCAAAAGTAATAGCACCCAGTTCATCGTACAACGGCGCCTTTATATCTCGTAGCGTACCTTACACTATTCGGCAGATGGTATCACGAGACTCAAATTAGTTTTATTTCTCTGGGGGGGGGGAGGGGCGAGACACTGTATATTCTTGAATGACTTTATTGTATATTCAATTTTGATTTTCGCCAATAATGTCGCAAACAATTATGACAGCAAAAAAGAACTACAAATTAGTAAGATCATCCCAATGTCGTTGAGTACACACATTCTAGTTACTTGGTCCAAGCTGAAACAGAAAATTTTTTGTAGAATAGTACATGCAATGAACTTACATAATATAAACAATCTACCTTTGTTTTAATAATTTAGGTCAGTTCAAAAGTAGGAAGGTATATGACACCAATATGGAATTAGCTGATAAGTTTTCTTCCCAAGATACAGATAAAAAGTTTTGATGATGGTGGGTTTTTTTTCTTTATCGATTCAAAGGTAAAAAAAAAAAATACCGGGTTTTATTCTTGAAAAATACTGATCTATCAGTGCTTATGTAGATTACTAATTGCCTGCACAAGCGTACTATATTCTGAATGAACATTATTGATCATAATGTAAATAAAGATAGCATTGATGTGTTGTTGGTAGACTGTAAAAAGAGCTCAAGTTTGAATGCTACAAAGATCTAAGCCATTACTGACAAGTATAACCGTACTCTTCAGGTAGAAGGATGTAAAGGTTTTTAATCATTTTCGTGTGTGTGTGTGTGTGTGTGTGTGTGTGTGTGTGTGTGAGTGTGTGTGGTAACGGTGTCTCTTTAAATGTTTTATTTTCTATAAATGTCTTTCATTCCCTCAGCCCTAAGCGGTGGAAAGATACAAGTCTATGGACTTGTTTACTGATATACAGTAGGTGTATAACAAACAGACCTTTCAATAACACAAGACAGTGAAAAACAGATTCCTGTACTAAGGAACTAATGTAATGCATGAACATAAAAAATCGTCTACGTCATTACTCTTTACGTACCAATATTACCGCTTATAAGTCGGGTCAAACTACAAACAACAAAGATCCTAACGTGCCGTAACATAATGCAACTGCAGATCAGATTCTATGTTGTTTGTTCTACCGATTATTCCTAACAAACAGCATAGACCCAGATCTGCTGGCCATTATGCGACGGCAGTTTGCAGTCTGTGCAAACTACAAATGGTTTGTGCAGTTTGCAGTTCGCAGTTCGACTAGTTTTATAAGCGAGTAAGATGGTACAGCATCTCCAGTACAAAATCCTGCTGAAAGCGGTAAAAATCTTCGTAGTCATAGAAAGTATTTTATTTCCCAATCAAGTGTTCTGAAGTTAAAGATTTTCTGAGGCCGTCTATATTGATATTGATATAGTTTTTACATGTGTGTTTAACTGATTGATAGATTAACCGAATCATTTGGTTGCTCGCTCACTAGTTGATTCATCAAATTGTATTAATTCAATTATTTATTCATTTACTCACTCAGTTTTTTTTTCATTGGTTCATTCCTTATTCATAACTAATTTCTCATTTCCTCGAGCGCTGCGGTTGTTGTTGTTGTTGTTGTTATTATTATTATTATTATTATTATTATTATTATTATTATTATTATTATTATTATTGCTTTTTCTATTTTCAAATTAAAGCTGTGCTTTTATTAAGCATAATTTTTATTCTTCAAACTTTAGGACCAGTATCAAAATAAGACTGCTAAAAAGTCTAAAGAGTGTATATATATATATATATATATATATATATATATATATATATATATATATATATATATATATATATATATATATATATATATATATATAAATTGTATCGGCATACATGTACATTGTATAGGTGTGTTTTGTACATAAGTCTGAGTTAGTAGATTTTCAACGAATTTGGTTTGCAATGCAAGATACACAAAAGTCTACAACCAAGTTTTTCACGTCTTCTAAACTTTGACCTTTGTAAGAGAATGGCTAGTGGATGGGAGATGAGCTCTTCTTTTAACCGAGCGCTTAGAACAAGGGTACATTCCATCCGGCAGTGAGTTTTTTCCATGACACTATCTGGATTTAGCTCCGAAAAAAATCATGATATTGGCCACCTCCCAGAGAGCAAGTGCTGGGCGGGAGAAACGGACAAGGATTCAATTGTCACGCGGCATACTTCAGAAGAATTAATCACATCCTGTTATCAAAATGGCTACAGGCATATCATCTTCAAACCACTTTGTTTAATGCGTTTTATGTGTCTTGATGACCAGGGTGTAGATTAAATCCTTTCCATTATTAGTCACTATCTTATTGTTCGTCAAAATTATTCACATAACATCACAGAATGCATATACCCGTGATAAAGGATATTGGTAATTCAAGTGATATTTCCATATGTGGGTGAAAAGGACACAGTGTCGAAAAGTTCAATATGGTTAATGGTTTATGAATTCTAAATTTTGTCACAATTTCAGTGTTAATTCCACTTTCTACCCAGTTCAACACAATTTTGAAATGATTGAGGCCATAAAAAAGACTCCCGAAAGCCGGAACACAAAGACTCTGAAGAAGGAATTCAAATTTGTGTTGATAGTCGTTTATCAGATCACCATGCACGTTTAATATAACGAACTCGTTCATTTAAAAAAAAAAATTAAAAAATTCAAAGTGCACACATTGTTCATTGAAGGTCGACGTACATTATAATTGTCTACGAAAAAACAAATCTGGTCTTTTTTAATTAACCAACTTTTTTATTTCCACGAAATGAAACTATTAGCAAAGAAACCTTAAAAAAAAAAAAAAACACGACTTGACTGTAATTATACTGCTTTTGTCGCGCTTGGGAATCTAATGAATGGTGACTGGAAATCCTAGCACATAACATACTCGACCCATAACCTAGTCAACCTGTAACAATGTCGGCACATACAGATTTCATTAAGAAATCTCGCCATAACATACTCGGCACATTACGGAGTCATCCCACAGCAAAGCCAGACTTACTTCTGATCTTGCAAGGCTTCCTTACACTTGCAATTAACAATAAATAGCATGTAATTTATAGTTATAGACCTTGGAAATAAAAAGTAAAAAATATCCATGTTTTGACTTTCTTTGTCAACTGCTTACAATTGGAGTTAATTAACGGGTATGTTAACTTTGTCAAATAGACTTCTTTACTCAAGTTTAATTAAATATTACTTATTGTTCTGCAACTTAATACTAACATGGCCTATATTTCAACCAAGTCAATTCAATCCTGATTGTTGAATGCACGGCAGCTTGACGTCATCCAAAAACTTCCAGACAAAACTTTTCATCATTTGGTCACATTAGGGGCTTTTTAATGGGAAACTATAAACTATTTTAAAAAAATGCATCCATGAAATAACGAGATAATGCGAGTGTCTCTGCCTATTTTCATTAGGCCTGAGGTTAATATCGTACATGCAATGGACTAAATGACCTAAATGAATTTCCTTCGATTTGCTCCTGCCATTGATACAACAGTCATATCATCTACGTAGAACAAACAAAACTGTAGGCCTAGAGGTCAATGCTTCCCTATAATCACTGTTATCGCACTGCGAGTTAGAAATGCGAGACGGGTTGTATCTTTTAGTTGTCAAACACCGCCTTAACGGTTATCGTGGATGCAAACGGTCCCTACACTCAGTCTACGTGTCTGTTTGTCTATCTATGCAATTTGTTTTCAAATAATTCGATACTCTAGTAGTAATATGCTAGATCCTATATAGGCTGTGGTATATTGGGTTATTAGTCAGGGCAGGAAAATGAAGAAAACATATTGCCTATATACCGTCATGCTAATAGCGTCATTGGCTTACATTATTATCTCTACAGTCATTATAATGGCGTCATTGCCTTGCATAATTATTTCAACTGAAAACCGCCGTCTTATTTGCCCATCCTCCAAGCGTAAATGGTTTAGAGAAATTAATTTCGTCCGATATCAGACGATCTCTACTAACCAGTGTATGTGATCTGAACATAACCTATAAACCGGATAAATCCCATTTATAAAGTTATATCTCCCTACATGTAGCAAATTATTGTAATATGTGCAGGATATATTACATTTATAAAGTTATATCTCACAACATGTAGCAAATTATTGTAATATGTGCAGGATATATTACATTTATAAAGTTATATCTCACAACATGTAGCAAATTATTGTAATATGTGCAGGATATATTACATTTATATGATAATATTTTATAAAGCTTTGAAAATCACCATAAAATAATATGGGTCAATCACTAACAGATGACCACACCTATCAAGCATACCCATCAAATGACCATGCCGAGGAGTGGCCCCGGTGTGCGGAGTGGTCTAACGCTCTGGCCTTTACCGATCACTACAATCTCACGTCCGTCAGAGTTCTAGTTTAGGGCTCGGCCAATATTGGTACGTGAGAAGCTTGTTAATAGCTTTCCGTGGGTCAGAGATTCCGACTGGGGTTTTCCGGGTTCTTACTCCAACAGATATACTTTCCGCCATGTATGAAAATGGCTTTAAAGAAAACTACAACATAACGTCGGGAAAAGACTGGGCCGCATATGGCGTGCTCCTTTTTCCAAGGGTTGGGGATATGGGGTGGGGGTGGATGTACTGGAACTGAAGTCAAAATATATACTATACATACCCCAGCGTATTTTCACACGTGATTTACCCACAGGTTTATCATGTCATATCCTGTACCATACGATGAAATATATCCAGTATTAATGTAGGAAAAAGAAAGTATCCTATTTCGTAGAATGCTGAAATGTATCGACATATATTTTAAGCCTAGTCGTGTGTGTGTGTGTGTGTGTGTGTGTGTGTGTGTGTGTGTGTGTGTGTTGGATTTTCAACGTAGCTTTAACAATTTTTAAATCATATCACTACGATGTCTGCAGTGTGACAGTTTATAGTGATGTCTAGCACTGGTTTATTATGTCCGATCCAGTCACTTTATCCTGACACTAGGCCGACCAGTCCTAACACTAACCTCTTAATGCTGAACGCCAAGTGAGGCAGCTGTTAATACCATTTTTATAAGTCTTTGGTATGATTCGGCCTGGGATCCGTACGCTCTAACCACTAGGCCACTGGCGCTGTCTTAGGCCTAATCTTGAAAAGCATTTATAATTGCTTTTGTTGGTATACATTTTTATTTTATCATTTTGCTAAAGTTGGATTTTAAATTAATTCATAGGGAGTCATAAGTTTTGACTAACGTATTTCATTCCCCTTATGTATTACGCTGTATTTCCTAAAATTATCTTAAAATGTTCAGAAAGCTCTAAGATGAAAAGAATGTCTCTCTTCGCGCGCGCGCGCACACACACACACACACACACACACACACACACACGAACACATATAAGCCCGCACACACATACAAAAAGAACAGATCATACATAAAGTAAGTCACAATGATTTACATTTGAGTGTATTGCGTGAGAACGAATGGGAAGGTGGTTAACAAAATTTAGAATCAAACTCCAAATTCCAACACGCTGATTTCAAATATGACCTCATTTCAAACAATTTTTGACATGAGTCATATGCGTGGTCTCATTGACTAATTGAATTTACCATAATCGTTTTCTATTTGCTATTCAATAAAATACAAAATGAACTTTACGACCAACAATAAATAAAAACAAACTTGCAGGTGAATCTCTCCATTCATTCGAATAATACAACTTGGCTAACCAGCTATTAACTGTCATAACAACGTAAACTTTTGAAAATTGTCATGAATGAGCGTTGACTGCAAACATAATCAAGTAACTCGGTTGTTAATGTAGATTACCATTCAAAGAAATAATTCACGCCTGATTAGAGGAATAACATCAAAAATATGTGCACAAAAATATAATAGATAAATTAACAACGATCATAATATCTAGGTTAAAGATGTTATGATATAAATGCTGTCGTGATCTCGCACGAGAACCACCGCAACAATGTCCACAGTATCATTCTCCATATAACAACAAAAAAGCGTATTAACGAAAATATTAGTGTAATTTTTTTAACACTATATTTTTTTTAATACAAACAAAAATTAATTAAACACTGTTTCTTGCAAGAGAAAGATTTTTACAAAGGTTTTGCTTTTCAATCTAAATTTTCGGAATTTCTTTTTACATAGCGTTATGACTATATAGTCTTAAACTAAGCAACAAAAAGTGCGAAAAGCAATAAGTTTTGTAAAAATCAACGACACACTTTATTTCACGGGAATTCAAAGTGATAATTTAAAAAAGAATGTACTGTTTTGTGATTTTAATCCTAAATTGTCATAAACGTCATGGGGTGTGGTGATGTACTAATGGTCTTTTGATGGAATGCAATAATATAAAAAAAATACCCTTATATGAATTCAATGTAATTCCAAATTGATGTTTCAGTCCAAGAATATTAGCCAGTAAATAATAATTTGATAAATAAATCCACCAAAACGAAAACCTGAACACAACAATAAGATTGATTCTGCTTCAACATAAAAGCAAGAACTAATGAATAATTTTTCACGTAAACAACGTTATATATTTGACCTAAGAAGCAATTACCATTTTCTGGAAATACTCTATCCATTTAACGAAATTTTCCATTCTAGGTGTTTCTAATATCAGAATCAAGACGATAAACATGTCTACCATTAATAATGATCTGAAAATTGAATCCACAATCATAGAGAAATATTTAGCTACGTATCATGTTTACAAAGTGAATGTTACTGGTCAGGTACACAAGGTACATAATTCTGGTCAGGTACACAATGGACTTGACTTTGGATAAGGTGAAGCCACCAAACAATACAAATTAAATATACGTAACAATAATTACAAGGCTTAAACACATGCAGCGTTAACGATAGTGGTAAAAATAAATTTCAAGGGAAAAAAATTGTAAACGGACGTTTCCGGTTTCAAAATACAAAAGAAAAGGATAAACTAAATTTTTTGAGAAGATTTAAGGATATCACTTAATGGAATAAATGTGTATTGTTTTCACTGCAGTTTGTGAAATATAGTGTTATACCTACCACCACCAACACCACCCCAGCAAACCTACGTATACGTATATAGTTAACTGCCAGTACAAGCAGTCTATAATTTGCGTGTGATAAGATGATGCGTTTCTAACCAACATTTCGGACAAAGTGCTTATGTACGATATGAAGTTTTGATCAATAAATATTATTTTTATTGACGTCACCATTTTGCATATAAATAATTCCCAAATGAAAAATACAGTACATTAATTTATGTACCATTATAAATGCGTACTAATAAAACTTGTGTGATTCTTCACTTATATGGAAAAGAAAAAAAATAACGATGAACATCTGAATGAACGTTAAACCTATATATTTACTGACCGATATTGAAAAGGAAATCATGCTTTGTGAACGAAACGACGAATTACAGAATGTAAATTCGAAATGGAATGATTTCATATTTACAAAGAGACATGCACATCTAGTTTATCGCCTTTCACTTTCAGTTGTGAACCTTAGAAATTTCTTATAGATCTGAATGCTGCCAATATATAGTAATACCTTCTCAATTGTGGTGTTTTAATCAACCTGAGATATATGTTAATCTATGTATATATAAAAACCCACCGCTGAATGCTGTTTTGACGGCGGTATGTATTTAAGATTTAAGGTTTGTGCGTATAGCAAGCTTGATATCTGACGGAAATTCATTCACCTTCGTGACGCAGTATCTTCCTCAAGTAAATTTTCTGTCGAGCAAAGATACAGCTGAATTTTTACAAATTATATATCCATAAATGACACATAGCTCCAACTAAGCGGTGTTTGGGGTCATTTCACATTGATATTTGTACCACCCGCTAGTATTTTTTTCGAACCCGCATCACCAGTCAGATGAACGTCAGAAGTGTTTACCAGATCAGAATCACTAAAGTTTCGAGTACATGTCAAGGTGGACAAGTACATAATTGTTTATAACCTCATGGTTCTATGTTATAGAGTACATGTCTAGGTGGACAAGTACATAATTGTTTATAACCTCATGGTTCTATGTTATAGAGTACATGTCAAGGTGGACAAGTACATAATTGTTTATAACCTAATGGTTCTATGTTATAGAGTACATGTCAAGGTGGACAAGTACATAATTGTTTATAACCTCATGGTTCTACTATGTTATAGAGTTCATGTCAAGGTGGACAAGTACATAACTGTTATAACCTGATAGTACTTATGCTAAACTTTTAAATCGAACTTTAAAACTTTCGCTATCATAAAGCATACTTTGTTTGGGGTCTTTTGGTGAGAGGTGAGGTAGAGTGGGGTCTATTTAAAATTAATTAATGTTGCTACTAATTACGCATGTCTATAAATCAAACGTTTGTTGCATTATTTGGAAAACATTTCAACTTCCCAAACCCTGTACCACAAGGATCCCATCCCATACTAAAACATACATACATACATACATACATACATACATACATACATACATACATACATACATACATACATACATACATACATACATACATACATACATACATACATACATACATACATACATACATACATACATACATAGATGTTAACTTATTTGCACTCACGTTTTCTAAATATATCGTGACTTGGAATCCATCTGTATTATCAATACATAGAAACTAAGATGTGATGGGGAGATTTGATTCTTTCGTTTAGACATCGTCTTGGAGGTATACCTGGCAGCTGATTTTCCACCTGATTTTCTCTTTCAGTATGCCGGAATCTGAGTTCAACAGATTAGCAGATCGACTTGAATCGTCGTGCGTGTCAGCTGTTAGCCTTTAGCATACAAATAAAATTATATCCTAATAGTCAACATCACGTCAGTTCAATATTATTTTGATCCGTTGTCGGTGAGGTCCTAAAAGGCGTGGGGCCCATAGGCCAGTGCCTCACTGCCTATTGGGTAATCCGATTCAGGAGAAACTGCAAAATATTCTGTATTTATCCCTTTAAGCCGAGTATATCTAGAAACAACATAGACCTTAATCTGTTCGATATTTTGCACAGGCAGATCAGGGTTGTTGTTGTTGTTTATTCTACTGATTACTCTTAGCAAATTGCAGAGATCAAAATCCGCATTTGTGTTATGCGACAATAGATCCCCAGTTAGCAGATGAACTCAACTGATAAGCGAGTACATACGGTATTTACACTAACGTTGAATAAAGCTTGATAATAATGGATAAGATTAATGAAGAAGGCAACCGTTCTAATAATTGGTGTTGATTCATGGTGGGTTCCGTTTTCTAAAATTAATCATATTCTTCTAAATACATCTCATTCCTCATATTATCTTTTAAACTAAACTTGGGTTTCTTTGTCATATATAGATTTGGAGTGCGGTTTTGTTTTAATCATTATTTATTATTCTTTTTTATAAGTTTGCAACAAGGCGATTGTTTTTTCATGATCATTATTCAGACTCAAGTTTTACATTTGTTGCACCAATTCTGACCTTACCGGCTTGATCCAGTTTGCCGATCTTGGTAGCAATCCTGCGGGTTCACGTGTACTAAAAATCTTCAAGGCAGTCAGTCAATGAACGTTAACGAATGCATTTAAGCCGTCTGTCGAGTTTGAGGGAAAATTGCATATTTGTTACACGCCGTAAAATCCCGTCGGCTGTTTTGAATGTACTTAATTATAGATTAGGGTGACCGATCTTTTTATGCCCTGAATCATTTTTTTTTTACAGCCAGTGATTCTTCCATTCAAAATGTTGCTGGTTGTATAATAGGAACAGACAATAATGCCATCTTCGTCAAGACTGATTTTCTAGTGAAAAAAAAAGTTTGTCCAAGTAAATTATAAAAACCTAAGAAACAACAATAATCTTCATCAAGAACTAACAATTGTTATGCTCAAAATAGTATTATTTAACTAAAATAATGCAGTGTTAAAAACGAATGTCATATTTTTATCCAAGATAAATGTTTGCACATCTAACAGGAAGTATCGACAAACGTTTCTTACTTGTCTTTTTGGGTGTAACTAGCCTCTTCAAGAAAAAATTCGTTTCTTCACCAAAAATGTTCAATTCTTTGTGCATACACAAAGTTAAATCTCAATTTAAAAATGGATGTTTTTACATACATACATACATACATACATACATACATACATACATACATACATACATACATACATACATACATACATACATGCATGCATGCATGCATGCATGCATGCATGCATGCATGCATGCATGCATGCATGCATGCATACATACATACATACATACATACATACATACATACATACATACATACATACATACATACATACATACATACATACATACATACTTACATACATTTATACATATATACATACATAAATACAGACATAAATACAGACAGACAGACAGACAGACAGACTGACAGACAGACTGACAGACAGACAGACATTAAACAGGCAATGAGAATTTTAAAACTTTCTGCCTGTCAAGGCTATTTGGCATGCCATTTCATCTATTTATTAGATACAACTTTAGTTTGATAATATCCCATTTACAGGTCAACCTTTACATCTATCTGAATATAGAATATCACTTAGCCTACATGCTAGAAACTTAAAGTCTCAGTATAAATCCCACTTAATCATCAATGACGTTTTTCTCTTGATCTTGTTTATCCATCAATTAAATAACGCGATCTTTACGTCCTTTAACTAGCATGAAAATAGCATGATATGTATGATGTTTTGACTAGGAATTTTTGGGCGTGTTTTAAATCCGAACGTTTGATAAGAAATTGTAATCATATACCAGTAATTGATAGACTTGACGTGGTTTTATTTTTTAACACATACCACTAAATGTCATCACCAAACTTTCAAATTAACTATGCATATATAATGATGGAGAATGACGGACGTCTAATTTCTGAAGTCCGTGAACTATTGGTGTTCAAGATAGCTTTTCCACAACCGCAAATAGTAGGTCTAAATGCAACCAAGGAAGTTTTCTGGGCGTGTAAGGTGCTCCCAAAAGATACAGCATATATTTGATAGAAAGATCAGTACCAATTAGTTAGAAGGTACGAAGGTAATATTTACGATGTACTATTCAGCTTGAGCGTAGCATTGGTCTGCCTAGCCGACATAAAACATCACAATCTTACTGCAGCGACATCGTCTTATAATCTATAGTCTGATTACAAACCAATTTACAATAAATACTCGACACTGAACCTTGTACATGAACAAATGGCACAACACGAATCAAATTTAAAATCAGTCAGTTAGTCGCCTCATATAACAAGGTCGACCTGTATATTGCAAATGCCATATCAGACAAATTCGCATCTTCAATTAGTTTGTTCTTTTGTAGAAATCCTTTAGCAGTGGTAACCAATATATATACATCCAGACTTTTCAGTTGCAGTGGTCATTTCGCTTTTTCTATAATGCGATGTATTCAAGCTTTTGGGCTTCACAGTGGGTGTCTATATCCGATTTTTCAGAAGTAGCTCCCGATACGAGCAATCCGAAACGACAGCAATATGTGCGAAATATGCTGTAACCGCATTCTACATCGAGGGATGATGTTCAGGAAATCAAACTGCTCAGCCAATGGATTACTAGTATGATGCAAGTTTGGTAGATACAGTGTATACTGTCGTGGTTAGCACGACATGTAACCATACAGACTGATGTATTCGCTAGGACAGCTATAGCTTAGCAGCATGTAATAATTAACCTCAACTGATTGGGAGCATGGTTTGTTTTTCATTAGGTCTCGCTGGGTTAACTGTTAAAGCCAGATAAGGGTGCAACATTAACGTAAGGTCAAAGAGTAAATGTCAGAGTTGAAGCAGGGAAAATTTAGAAAATCGTGGGCCCTTTGACAAAGGTGTCGTAAAATTATATTATGCAGAATAGTTGTGATTAAAGGTGGTCTGGAGAGGATTATTCTGATTTATTTAGGGAGTGATAAAAATTTGGCGGTTAAAGAAGCAAGCCTGACTGGCTAAACTAAACGAGGGCGGGTGTGTTCCCTGACGAAATTCAGGCTTTTAAGAAATTACCCTCGCGAAATTAATTATGCTCAGTTTTCTAAGGCGAGCCAGGATTTAGTTCCATGAAATACAAAATTTTTTGTTAAATTGTCTATGGATGCGTGTCGGAAAGGGAGAGAAACGAAGTGATAGAGATTCGACTTTATTGGGGGTGCAAATCGCAAATAAGGCTCAAGATTAGTCTCAATTGCATGCAATGTATGTTAATTGATGCCAATTTTTATTATCTGTTGAATTTATTCATTAAAATTCATACATCAGTTTTATTTGTGTTTCAGAAGCTAATGTCTTACATACTTGTTGTCTCAAATGCTATATGACTCATGTATTATATGAATGAATTCATATTCTGTTGTTTGGTATATGATATAAATCATGTAGTGTAATATTCCATGCATTTCATCTGATACAATCTGCCAGGAGTAAATTAAATGATTCATATCAAGAATGTTGATAACTGAATTTGCTGTATTTTATTACAATGAATCGCTCATTAGCAAAGTAACATAGTTAGGACAAGGAGTACAGTCCATTAATTCGCGTGCAATTTCGTTGTGAATTCTCTTCAAACGAGAATCGAGGGACGTGCATAGCAATAGTGGGGTAGTAATAGTATAGGAGAATTCAATCATGTCATGTTTCAGTAATACGCGAGTAGCCGATAGACAAGACATACATATCACGTTAATAAGGTATTGGGTGTGTACTAGGTTGCGAAATAACCATAGCTAATTCTGTTGAATTTCGATAGACTACTTCTGACGCAAAAAAGTGCAGGAATATTGAGAAGAAAAACCCGACACGTATTTAGGAGTCCTATTATATTTTTAGTTATGAAGGGAAATAGCTCAATAACTGACTTCACAGTGGAAAGAAAACGCAGTATGCGACCAAGAGAGAGAGAGAGAGAGAGAGAGAGAGAGAGAGAGAGAGAGAGAGAGAGAGAGAGAGAGAGAGAGAGAGAGAGAGAGAGAGAGAGAGAGAGAGAGAGAGAGAGATGCCTACTTATCACCAGCATTTATTTGGACAAGACCGTAATCACCCGTTGATGATGGCATGCCGGCAATTTAAGTTCGTTCAGTCACTTGATCATATGATGACATTTTCTTATTAGTATAAGAGAAGAGCTAATTGAATTTCGCATTAAATTTGCAACTATTTCTGAGAGAAAGCGAATCATTCAAATGTCTTGTTCGGTTTCATTTTATTTACAAAATTATTTTAATTGTCATATTTTATATACGATGACTGGTCTTCTTCTATTCTATATCTTTGCTCAGATCTCTGCTATTCCATCCATTAATTTCACGCTTTATTTTATTGTTTACTCGATCTGCGCAATAACACAACGGTCGATCATCTCCCAGATGACGATGACCAAAATCACACGAAGTTTGGGAGATTACCCATCTCCACTACCACCTGACAATTACATTCATAATGCATGCAAGGACCCTGTCTAGCAAAGTGACTATGTACCGCTGTTGTTTCGGGTTCAATTTCTTATATCGACACATTTATGGTAGGTGATTTGTATCCGAGAACGGTTGACTTCTGCGGTTTCTTTGATTATCTCCAGCTAATAGACAATTAATACCAACATCTGCTATGTAGCTTACATTGCTAGATATCGCTGTACAAAACAAGTGTAATAATTACGTTATTGATAAACGTATTAGCAGCTGACTCGCTACGCGTTACACGTTAGGACTGGTCGGCCTGATGTCCGAATAATGTGACTGGGTTGGACAGGATAATACAAAAGCTGTCAAAAGCTACGTCAAAGCATGCAGGCACGCACGCACTCAAGCACGCACGCACGCAATGGGGGGTCTAATAATTACGTTTATTCTTCCTCCGCAGGAAGAGCTTCTTATAATATTAAAACATCACCACAGAAATTGTTCAATACTCCTTTTGGTTGGTATACCAATTTTCGTTAGACGTATAACTAAGACAAACATGGTTATCAGTCAAAATTATGTTGGCATGCGAAGTAACCATCAACGTGCATATAAGACACATGATTCACATCATTGACGTCTAAATGTTATGTACATCGTCTTAATAGATATAGATAAGTGTATTTAGCTTTTGAAGTAGAAAATGAATTTATACAGAATGCAAACAATGTTAGTATGATGTTTCCTTAAGTTTCTGATGGACGTATTGGCCGACATTTATACACTGCTTGATGAATTAATAATTCATTGAATGATCGGTCGATTATTAGGTTCATTACTTGACTAATCTATTGATATTTTTTAAAGTCATTTATTACGACTATTTAACGAATCTAAACGGCACATAATATGCTTATTTCCTTGCAAACAGCCTCAAAAATTGTAACAGAGACTGAATTGATTCCGACTGTCAGGCAGTTTATCAGTTGTTCAGCGGATGAATGAACCCTTACTCCCACCCTTTTACCCTCAAAATATAAACGGGATCGTTCTCTTAAAACAATTTAAACAGATTGTTATACAACGAGATCGATTTCTTAAAAACAATTTAAAGAGATTGTTATATAACTGGATCGTTCTCTTCAAACAATTTAATCAGTTTGTTATACGACGGGATTGTTCTCTTAAAAAAATTAAAGAGATTGTCATACAACAGGATCGTTATTTTAAAACAATTTAAAGAGATTGTTATACAACGGGATCGTTCTCTTCAAACAATTTAAAAAATTTGTTATACAACGAGATCGATCTCTTAAAAACAATTTAAAGAGATTATTATAATACGGGATCGTTCTCTTCAAACAATTTCAAGAGTTTGTTATACGACGGGATTGTTCTCTTAAAACAATTTAAAGAGATTGTTATACAAGCAGAAATATCTTGCACGGGCAAAATGTGAAGAACGTAATTAACTCAACAGCCAGGTAAAAATCTATTTAGCCAACCTTAATAGCAGATATTAAAATATATGAATACTGTGATATATAAAGAGCGACAGACGTCTTCAGAAACAAAATACAAAATGTCATAATTATTTCAAAATAGTAACAAATTAAAGATAAGCAATATTTTTATTCCCTCACATAAATACACAAATAAACAATACCTCCACACTCGTCCCACACATACATGCACGCACATATCCTTAAATCGAAACGGATGTGTGAGATAGAATTATCTGGAAAATATGTATGTATGTATGTATGTATGTATGTATGTATGTATGTATGTATGTATGTATGTATGTATGTATGTATGTATGTATGTATGTATGTATGTATGTATGTACGTACGTACCTACCTACCTACCTACCTAATCTATCTGCCTACCTACTTACCTACCTACCTACCTACCTACCTACCTACCTACCTACCTACCTACCTACCTACATACATACATACATACATACATACATACATACATACATACATACATACATACATACATACATACATACATACATACATACATACATACATACATACATACATACATACATACATACATACATACATACATACATACATGCATACATACATACATACATATATGGTTGTAGTTTGTTAATAAAAGGATAATTTCTCTTGGGTTCTTCAGATAGCTTCTGATAACAAAGAAACACTTGTGAAGTCTTAAATATTTGTGGTAGATTAGTAGAAATAAATTGTGATGACTCAAATAAAATATGTACTGTCAACAAAGTCTGGCTCATTACCTTTACCATAAGCATTAAACATTATGTTCAGTCTTAATAATAACATGTGTCGTATATATACGATAAAGAGAGCGCAAACGACATACAAATTACAAACTGTTGCTAAAAGCAAGAGAAGAATGGTTAATACTTTTGTTACTGGGGGCATCCGAATGATGTATGAATACATAACCAAATGATGTATTATTATCTATGTTGATTTGGTGTTGGACAGCAAGAGCAGTTTATAAAAAAGGAAAACTAGCAATGTGAGTGAAGTTGATTTCCAAGAAACACCTCCAGCAGCCGATTCAGCCAGGTCAGAGCGGGATTCAAACCCGGAAACAATGATAGTGAATCTGGAACGTTAATAAATACAGCCGGGTATTGGAAACAAATCTTTTTTGTTAGAAGTATCTGTGCATAAATTAAAATATCTTACTATTATTAAGGTAAGGAAATGTTAACGAAACCGACGTAGTCCAGTGTCCGTCAATTATTAATAGATGTATGCGGACCTTCCACTGTGGGAATAATAGGTAGTGAAATATCTATTTGTAATATGCAAAAAAAAACGTGTCCATCAGACCATGCATACGGAAATTTACTTGACCACAAAATTTAAATATTGCTCGAGAAATAGTACAGAGAAGACATATTAAATGTGCATTACTGAACTTTCAGATTTTTTGTTGCAAATGTGCTTGTTATAAAAAGCTCTGGATCTGGAACAGACGTCAAATATTCAAGAATAACAGTTTCAAAACATTTTCAAACCACGCGTTACAACACATTTCATTCAAACGTTTTCCAATGAAACAAGACGTCTGGCATCATCCGATCTTAATTTCATTTAAGTTCGTGAAACGCACAGACACACGTACACGTACTTTATATTTAATTGACTTCTATGCTAGCGAACACATACACAAATAGGCTTTATAGGATACCCCTTCATATAAAAGACACATATTTCTATATGTCAGCATATTATAACATCATGCATTACGTTGTTATAGAATCTTCTGTCAGTGAAAATATTCTTGACCCTGCAATGTCCTTTAAAGACGCGTTTTACTACGCGTTGTACTTGTCAACCTTGCCAACACGCTGTTCAATCAACTTTGACTCGTATTTTCGAATGTTTTAAATACGAAACTCAACTATAATCTCAGAAAAGTGTGACATTTCAGACACTTTAGCTTCAATAAAAATGAAATTACAGCTTTGGAACTTACACAAATGTTTTATCGTTGGTTCTTCTGCAAGCATTTTTAATTTAAGTGACATGGCGAGCATTCTAGAAAGAGGTTAGTTTTAGTCAATGCTGGTTGATACTTAGATTCTAAATTTATGGAAATTTTACAGTGGGACGAAATTTGGGGGTTGAGTTCATATTCAAACATTGTGTACTGACTTTCCTTCATATTACGAAAACTAATATAACTCCTGCTATTATAGGGTATGTAATGAACGCAGGTGCACTAGTCGTACTTAAGCTACAATTCAATAATTTCTGCTCGTGTTGATGTAAAAGAAAGCATTCAGTCAATATTGTGAGACTTGTTGTTTACATGGCCTTTTGTTGTGAAATATATATCATTTTAACTTTGTAACTTTTCCAGTGTACGTAGATACAAATAAATACGTCCAAAATTGGGATTATCTTATTCATCAGGGTCGAGGAAATGTCTGTAATCATCACGACGCACTCATTTCCGATTGACTGGTTTTATCTATTCCACAAACTCAATAAACATACAACAGTTGACTGGTTTATATCTATTTCACAAATTCAATAAACATACAACAGGTGGTTACCTCAGTAACCTGATAACGATGTAAACAGTACTGAACTTGAATTCGGTGACTAGTTTGTAACTGGTGCACTTCGTGGGAATAATGCATTTTGGAAATTAGGTTCAACTTCATCAGAGAACTATGACAATCTTCAGACCACACATAACCACCTAAACGAACCAAGTATATCTCTCAAAATGCTTACAGAATGCTCTTAACGTGGTATATTTAGCGTGTTACATATTACCAACAGAAAAACCGTATATACTCATTTATAAGTCGAGTCAAACTGCATGCAACAATGATCCTGATCTGCCGTAGCATAATGCGGCTGCAGATCGGGGTCTATGCTATGGGTTCCACTGATTACTTCTTTAAAAAAAAACTGCACAAACCCAGATCTGTCGCAAATAATAACTACAAAACCAACGGAATCTAAGTACTGCGGTAACTGATTTTGGGGTGGGCCATTTCTTTATAACATCTACTTTCATAACGTTCAGTAGCAACTCCTGCAGCAGATAGGGTATGGCCACGACACCGAACCTCTCGCGCAAAGAAATTGCTGGGTTTCAGCTTCAAACTGAGTTTTGAAGAGACATAAAAACCTCTGCGTGTTTTTCAAAAAATTGCTTCCGAACACTACCCATGTCGCAATCATCTTTAAAAAATACTGTTCAAAATTCGTTCAACTGCGTACTGAGTGCAGCTGCTTGATCTCTCGAAAAACTCACATAAAGTAGACTGCCGTTGAATACTTGGTGGAACACTCAACATTTTGCGTTGATAGTGCACCAAATACCAGTCAGCATGCACATTTACTCTATTTCTAGTATGATTCAATAACCGTCTTGGTACCGTTCCGTCTTTTAACTGAAAGGTTCTAAGATCAAACACTACAAATAATTAGCATATAATCACTTAATGACCACACATCACAAACTAATAATTTCACACTTGAATATGTTTTCTTTTTCTTGTTTCACATGTGTATGATTCACCAGCAAGCCTCTTCCAGACAGATATTAGTACTCACGACATGCAATACAAACACGACACACAAATCTAATTCTGTGAATATTCTTATCTCAAAGTTCTAATCATACATACCCATGTTATCAAGATAATTCTATGTTAATAAATTGGGGAGACACATTTTAGGAAACTAATCCATGTTATCGTAAATTATCGTCAATGCTGTACATCATGACGTCTTCTAGAAACTGACTAATTACTCGGGATGAGAAATTGCTTCCCAACACCGACTCCCAATATTCAACAAATAATCCCAAAATCTTACCGCGCTATAAATGGAGACATAAATATAACTATCATAAATCCTTGGTGTATGGCATATAAAGGTCTACTTTGCACTAACCGTATCATCTCTAAATACGTGTTTAAAGCAGGTGTATTATCAGAATTAGGAAGTATATATCACAGCATGCACTACACACCATATCAAAATAGCAAAAGCCCAAACGTAGTCAAGTATGAATATAAATTGAGCTGTAAACATTGTTCACAAAATTCATTGATGCTATCATGTAGCCAATTTTCCCTGCAATCACGTATCCAAGAGTCCATGCAATTATGTACCCAATTTTCCATGGAACCATATATCCAATTTTCCTAGCAATCATGTACCCAATTTTCCATACAGTCATGTACCAATTCTCCGTGCAATCATGTACCCAATTTTTCATACAGTCATGTACCCAATTTTCCGTGCAATCATGTACCCAATTTTCCATACAGTCATGTACACAATTCTCTGTTCAATCATGTACACAATTCTCTGTTCAATCATGAACCCAATTTTCCATGCAGTCATGTACACAATTCTCCGTGCAATCATGTAACCAATTTTCCACGCAGTCATGTGTCCAGTGTTCCATGCAATCATCTATCCAATTTGCCATGCATTCATGTATCCGGTATTTTATCATGCAATCATGTATCCAATTTTCCATGCAATTATGAACCCAATTTTTTCACTCAACCATATATCCATTTTTCCATGCAATCGTGTACCCAATTTTTGATGCAGTCATGTACCCAGTTTTCCATGCAATCATGTATCAAGTTTTCCATGCAATCATATATCTAGTTTTCCATGCAATTATGTGCCCAATTTTCAACGCAATAATGTGTCCAGTTTTTGATCACATTATGCGCACTACTTTCAAAAGTACGCAAAAATTCCAATGTATCCACACAATCAAAAATGTCAATATTAATTTAGAGTTTCCATTATAAAGTCTATTCCACTATAATTTGTTGATTAACTTATTCTCTCAAGTAGTATTTCAAAACCAGATATGAATCAGTTCGATAGTTTAATTAGGAAATAGTGTGCTACCATTATTTCGACAATATGAGTCTGTCCAACGCAGATCAATATACCCTACTTCCGGTTGTTGTAAACATTTCAAAATCAACTTTCGGGGCGTATGTATAATCTGAAATGTGATCGTCTCCAGGGGAGAATAATGTGTATTATATGATGTAATCTTGTGTATTGGAAAAATTAATTAGTTTTTCATTTTAAAATTTGGCAAGAAATAAATTACACCACCCTCCGCCTCTCAGATAAATCTACAAATTCATCGTCAAGACATGATCTCGTACAAGAAAGAGTTCAGAATCAGTACAAATGTTAAAAGACAAACCGTCTTCAACAATATACAACTGGTTCAAGGTTTTTTAAATAATTGATCAAATTGTACATACAATATTTGAATTTGTGTATTTTATCAAACCAATGACTTTTTATACGAAAATGAAGGGACTTTTTGCGCGGATTGATACAGTGAACATTGCTGGGGGATATACTGTATATTGAGAAACATAACTGAGCAATTCAACATCCTTCAGAGGGTAACAACATTACACATATTTTAATGGTTGCGAGTTTATTTCCAAGGATTTTGATTTCAACTTTTGTACACTTCTGTATCCAGACAAAAATTGTCGTTTGTTGGCAAGCTTTGCTGTCTATTTCGGTAGCAGAAAATGCACCCAAATTTCGATTCACACTTAATTTCGTTTTGAAATCGATACTAATCAATGCCTGATTTCTTCATAATTTTTGTCAGTCATTATTTAAATCGCTAATTAAACAATTCTATTACCTTGTGTAATTGAAAGTTGTTCTTAAAATGTACACTGTTGTTGCGTGTGACAGGTATACAATACTGCATGGATGACACAGAACATGGAATAGCAAGTTCAGTCAATGAAAATTTTATATAATTTATGTGGAAAGCTAGTTATGCAAAGATTAATACCTAAAGTCTACGTTGTCTTTTTTGTGGTTAATTTTTAATTTTATTTTTTCTTTAATGGTACATTCTTTTGTTTATTATAAGAATGCATACAATACGGTTTACATATTTGACACAGTTTAAGATTAACTCATCCTGTGGAAGGGGGAGAGAAGACGAAGAAGAAAGTGAAAAAGACCTAGATAGAATAATATAGATCTAGATAATATACACAACGGCAGATATACTTCCTAAATGGAAAGAGAAAGTAGTTCCAAAAGTGAGAAAAACCACCACCATTGTGTCAATATAATATTTTTCACACTGATATATTCCAATATCTCATAATGCAAAATATACCAATGTGTATTCTTCCATGGAAAGCACTATAGTAGTTAACAATGGTAGACGTTGTTTGTTAATTTTGTTTCAAGAAAATAGTCAGTTTTTATTATTGACAGGAAAAAGACTGGAATAAGGAATGTAATATCTTGAGAGAGTCGATTTTATGTGGATATTTTTTGTACATAAAAAGTTCTTAAACTTAAATCGATAATAATAAAGCACAATCTTGGACAACAATGTACACACTATCAAAGGTGGATAATAAAATAATGAATATAATTCCATATACTAAGAACACCTCGGATCCAAATTTAGATCCCAAAGTTATACCACCAGTATTTTTGGTCACTCTCAGTTACCATATATACCTTTATTTATTTTCTTCCAGACGATGAGCAGCTATATAAGAAGAAATTACCAAAAATCTGAGAGGGAAAAAATCGTATGGGATCTGCTACTTCAAGATGTGCGCTAGATCGTTTCAGGAATCCAACCTGAGAAAACAGATCCAAAGTGAAAGTGTGAAATACAGACCATGGGATACATTGCTGGGGTAATTAAGACTGACAAAGTTTTTTTTCACACACAAAAAAAGAAAAGAAATAAAAATCACGCATGCATTATGAATCAGAAACAACGCATGATCATTGTTGTGTTCCTAAGCTGAGGTCATTGCCTGAGCCGTGCAAGAAACAGCGTAGGATTTTTGTCACTCAAAATGACAAGAACTTGTCGAGACAAAGTGGTTGTAGAAACGGTGAATTGGCTCAGTCCAACAATATATGTATTATCCATGTAACACGTGATACTCTTCTTAGCTGATACAAAATAGTTAATTATGTATTGTTTCGTCTTTCCCAACAAGCTGCAACGAGTAGAATCAGCAAGATGATGTATTAACTTATTACAGATATGATGATAGTAGTGTGCATTGTGTAGGTTTTCAGTGATGGAAAATGTCTTTCGGCGTCAATATTTTTCACAATATCATGTTTATGATCTGACACGATTTTAATTTTTTAATGACTTCAAATGGTTAAAATATGCAATGCAGTGCAGTGGTTACTTGACTGCTGTTAAACTGCACGTCAGGACATTTAAGACTTTAATTCCGCAGCTGAGCATTGTGCGACTGTCTGGGCTCGATCATCCCACACCAAGTTAATTGATGTCCTACTCAACACAGCAATGCACATAATCTCTAACACTAAGTCCTACTACTTTACAATGGCTGTCGGTACTCAGCAACATTCCTGATCCACATCTGCGTCGCCAGGAAGCAAAAAACAAAAGTGTTGGCTAAGGTCTATGCCAGTGAGAAACTTCCACTATGCGTGGACATCACCTCACATCCAGCAGTCCGCTTGACTTCGAGACGCCCAATCTGGTTAGGTTCGTTGACAGAAGATATGACAGCTATTTCGGCATGGAGTGTCAATTGGTCTTAAACATATGTTGTAAACCATTCCGTCATAGCCAGTACCAGATTTACCATTGTGCCTAGGTATGCAAAGCAGAGGGCCCCTGTTGGCAAGTAGTGAACATCTTCTTGGCAAAAAAAAATATTATGATGAATTTTTCATTTTAAGGGGCCTCATAAGGCCATAGGAAATCAATACAAATCACATGTTAATATAAAATACCTTCAAAGATTATTTTACGCTGAAGTTCTTGTCAAGGGTTGACCTGCATTTTTTGAGAGGCTGAATTGTAAACAAAACACCATGCAACGGAACACAGATTTCACTTCCGAATCATCACCATGGCCTTATTACTCACTGTGCACTGTCGCCAAAATACATACAGACAACCACACCATAAGCTCGCATTTTAAAGAAAAAACAATTGCCTTTAAATCCTTACCAAGAATGTCAAAATCTAACTCTTGTATCACCACCAAACGGAGAAAGGAAAAAAATGATCTAAAAATAGACTGGGACTACATTCGTGGGTACTGAACCGGAATTATTAATTGTGTCCTGATTACATAACTTAACTAACACAGAACCTCATTTGTCCTAAATCCGGCATTGCAAATAGCTGAGCTATCTGTCTGCCATCCTGTCTTCAACCTTCCATGATGTCTGTGGACCATGCTGAACCATTTCTGGACAGGACAGAGTCATTGTACAGTCATCCTTTTCCGATGGGGTCAGGCCACTAACTCTTCCTGTTGCTGTGGAGCTCTACAGCCCGTGTCTCGCATTGTGAACAACTGTCCACTAACAAAGTTTCACTGTGGACTGCAGGCTCTGCACGTTGCTGATGATGACGCTATTAATTGGCTGAGCAATCTCTGCAAAGCATAATATATATTAAAATATATAATACCGCGGCAGTCGTAATGACAGTCATAATTAATTTTCATTCCACTACATCAATGACTGGCTTCAGTTGAAGACACTCAAGTCATTATAGTGCATCAAACTATATGATAACGTCATGAAACTGTCACGTGACGAGCCGGGACAACCATCCACAGTTAACCAGACTGAGACAAGAAACGTAAGGGTCATAAACCCGCTATATTTCTCTGTCACATGGTTGAGAACATTTTATCCGGGATCAGTCTTTGCTTTTTATGGCTCTGAGTCAAGTTTAAGGGATAGACTGGCTCTGTTGGCTTTGAAAACTTCTTATCTATGGTTTAACAAAAGTATGAAACTAGTCCATAATAAGTTGGATTTTAATGAAAATGGACTATGAATTTTTGATGTAATCTTATTTACATAAACTTTTGTTGAGTCAGATGTGTCCAGAGATAGCTTAGTTTGTCTGTCTGTAACAAACTGATTAACCATAAGTAGTTGAGTCTTGACAGTATATAGCTCTGAAAACGTGCTCTACAGGAATCATTTTGATGTTGTATTTGCCAATATCGAAGCATTGTGTATTGAAATATCGGTGAAGTTCAACTATATTTTTCTTCTAAATGTTAACTGATCTCCCTTAAAAACTATATATTTTGGGGATTGTTTAAATATTCCAATTGAGCAAGCCCACAGTGTGTAGGAAATTATCGTTGTTTTAGATTTTTAAAATAAAGACGTGTTTGATGATCGTTTTAACAGTAATGGCAATACAGCAGAGGTAAAACAATTCGGATAAAAACAAATAACCTACACGACTGACGGTCAATATTTTTTTTGGCTCGTATCACTATTACAGATAGCGTAAATGTCGTTCTTTCTGAATTCGTTCGAGTCAGTTTAGGAATAAGTAATCATATGGCGACTTATAGTTGGCAGAAATGTTCTCTTTTTTGAAAATGAGAGAAACATGAATACACCAACGCATTTATTTTAACATACTGTGTATTGCGTGGATTTATACGGAAAACGTAGCTTAAGTACTTTATTCGTATTTTATTGCAAAAAAGAAACAAGCAATCGATCAAAATATGTCAAACAAGAGTCAGTTGATAAATCATATTATGATAAATTGATTCGAAAATCAAACCGATCAGAAGACCGACCAAAAGAAAGAAACTATAAAGAATAATAATCTAGAGCGAATGAAAAAGCATTTTGAAAACAGCTTACAAAATCACATCAACTAAAACTTAAATGTTTGCAAAGGTATATTTAATTGTAAGCGTTGAATATATTAGTCTTGACTATAAAATGAACATATTACTGGATATTAACAAGACCTTTGGTCACATATTATCACTCCTCCTTTGGTATTCTCCCGTTTTCTTTTAAGCACGATACAGTGTGTGCATCTGTACACTCCTCAGAATTATAAAAAAACTATTTGCATGTATGACTTATTTACACTAATGCCCAGCTTAGAAGATGACAATGCTCTATTGTCGTTGTTGACAAATCTCCTAGAACAACATATTCTAGTGAAAATGAGAAAACAGTCCTTCTTGTAAGGCACTTGATTCTATGTATGAACGATATTGATGATGATATGATTAGTTTAGACAGATTTTTTCTCTGTCTTGGTCATAGGTTTCTTGATTCGCTATTAAGTGTCAATTGCCAAGACAGAGCGTTGCACATGCGTCAGAAAATAAAATTACTTAACGTTTCTGAGGGCAGGTTTTTCCTAGGGCTCACCTCCGTTTAGGAAGCAAAATATTACATGCATAATTGGTCTGACACATCCATCTACACTTTCAGACAGTGATTATTCTGTGTGAATTATCTATCCATCAAATCGTATTTATTAGTCAGCTATCCAAATAGTGTAGCGAAGCTAGCCTTTGGATAAAAATAGGAAGCGTTGGTACTGGAGAAGACAATACTCTAGCAGAATTACTCATCTTATAAGCAGAGAAATTATGAATGGAGTATCAACACACGGCCAAGGTATTTAACAGAGATGGGTTTCAACAAACTAGAAAGTATTTATTGGACTTAAGAAAATATACATAAATTTCAGACAGAAAATAAATACGCTTCTTACTAATCTTACCAAATTATGCATTTACTTAACACATGAACATACGCTAGTAAGCAACTAACGCAATACACGTGTTATAGCAAACATAATCGTTATCTTCTCTTTTAAATCTGATTTTGTTTTCTTCGAAAGTTGGCTTTCGCCCGAATGTTTCATAACATTCCTTTAGCCACCTATTTGGTAGACACGACACGTGTCAAACAGGTAGTTAAAGGATTATAAATATAATTATATTTATAATATTCGCCATAAATTTGTGACAGATACAGCCATTTTGTAAAAACAAGATAATTTGTTTAAGCTTTTATTGTGATGAATAATGAAGATGTGATGAATAATGAAAATACGATGTTAATAACCTTCAGGTCGTTGGAAGATTCTTCGGAACTTTCTCTTGCATATCTTGCTGTTGGAAACTACCAACGTACCGGTACACTGAAAAGGTACTGCGGTACGTATCACTGGTATACAGGTAATACTGTTCATTTGTAACAGTGTAATGTCCATGAAAATTTGATAGAAAATTCAAAACATATTTAATGTTAGCAGTTATTTGAAGTGACCAGCATCATAAAATTACAAAGAAAATACTTTCAGGTCAATATACATTCAATACTTCTTTACTCGTACAGTTTTTATGATTTCTTCAAATTAGTTTTGGCAGTAATGAGATTTGTTGGGAACTTGGGTCTTCAGCAAGGCCTGTCTGGATAAGAAAACGTGTGGGTGAGGGATTGTTTCAGCTTATAATGTGATTTAATGTGTTGCAGGTGAATAATTATTACACGAGTAAAAGAATATTGACTTTAAGTAAACCATAGTTTCTGTTTACTGTTTTTAGAAGTGTCAACTTCAATTAGGGAATTACAGTCATTCTTAGATGCTGTTGATTAAAATTTCAGCATTTGTTTATGCCAGTTACTAAGAATTGTCACATCTTTATCGAATTTGCTTAATAAACACCTTGTATTACCTTGGCAGAATTAATTTAATTATTGCTGCCCATTTCTTGCCAGAACGGAATGGATACAGATTTCCGACAAGTTTTATCATGCAAATAAAGCTGACAATATGTCACAAGATTCTGTGCAAAACGCTTAATAGATATTAGCTTTTAGACTGCTTCTTATACTAACTGTGTCCTGAGACCCCTGCAAAAAATCCTGCGGGCGACTATGAACAGCTAGCTGTGAGGTGGTTGCTTCACTTTAGACCTAACTGTGCTTGCAACTCAAGATAAGCAGAAACATCATTTTAGGAAAAAGAAGGAGACATTTTGCATTTGCAGCACATATCTTGCAACAAACTGTAAGGCTTTTGAAAGTGTCTGACTGGCACATCGTAAAATATTGTATGGAAGTGGTTTAACCGGAAGAGTTGCACATGGTAATTAGCATTCATATGCGGATTGTGGAGAGGGACCTGTGATTGGATTCTTCTTAGATCCCTTGATGACTTGTTTAAGGATCAACTACCGATAACAATATTTCTGGTTCAGCCCCTGGAAACGCCTTTTTAAACCTTTAGCATGAAAGCAAGGTTTCACGCTGTACAAAAATAACTTTTTCTGTCTTAGATAACTTTTAAAAGAGATTAAGATGGAAAGATATTCAGTTTTTCTCCATTAAAGGTAATGCTAAAAACTGACGCAGATAAACATTCCAAACACAGACAGGCAACTGACATCAATGTCTGTCCCAAATTGCCATCCTGACTAAAACCAGACTTGTGCTAGTACATTTTTACTCTCATTTCTAGTAATTGCGGGAAGTGAAAAATAAATCGAAAAAACAATAAATACACCAACAGTGACATAAATTACATATTTTCCCACTACATATTGACTTACAACTACTCTTTCAAAGAACGATAACATTCCAGCTCTGCAAACGACTCCCTGGTGCCAGTCTCGTCGTGTCATACATTATTTATCTGCTCTCCAAACAAATAAGGACAAGAAAATCCTTGGTCAAGTTCAAAGATGGAAGGCAGTCTTAGAAACAAATCTAGTGTGCTCTCTTCCACAGACCGATACACCTGTGGTTGATAAATAACTGTGAAATCATTAATTTATCCGATTGTAAGACTTGAAAATTGTTTCATACTCCACAAGAAGAAGACGAAGAAGGTGAATTATTGTTTCTCATAGGTGCCCGAGTGTCCGCAGGTACAAGCTGATTATGACTAGTTAGTTGTGAAGTGTATCAAAACGTGTATTATTGTTAAAATACGTTTGTTAAACCCGGGTTCAAAATACCATTATCTGCTAGTCAGTTGTTCCCATCACTCAATATTATATTGCATATTCTTACAAAGAAACAAAAACAATTAGGAATGGTGTAAGCATAATTTCATTTAAAGGCACATACTGCACATGTCAGTATATAAATCAAGTCCTAATGGTAACGATGGCAACGACATTGACCCATATCAGTCTTCCCATAATACCCCGGTAAATCAGAGTATATATTTTTTGTTCTACTGATTACTAATAACATACTGCATAAACAGCGTCGACGAAGGTATGGAAACGCTCAGGAAGATTTAAAACCATATCTTTTGTTAAATTTATTAATATTAGGTCGCACGGTTTCATGGTTCAAAAAGGCTTTTGTATCATTGACGTATTGTCATTTACAGTCTGTGTGCCACGATCTGCCCAAAACGATGGTTGGCAACTCTTTGTTTAACCTTTCCAGCAACGGTTGTTTCTTCTTTGTCCGCGGCCGCCATCTTGAATTTTTTCCTTTGAAAAAAATGTCTGTGAATAGTATGATACCAAGACAAAGTAGTGTTCAATGGCAAAAAATGAAATAAGTGTCATTGGCTTAAATGTCGGGTAGAATACATCAAAATTAAGGACCGGAACTTTAGTAATGCCTTCTTGAAAATGCGGTATTGGTATTGGAGTGTTTTATCGGCTATATCCAAAGTGTGATAGGAATGGTCCGAAATGTGACAGAAATTGTCGAAGTATGACAGGAATTATGTTGCAGGAAATATGAAACAATCGGAGAAAATAAAACAAGAAAACGCTTTTCGCTGTCATATGCGTAAATCTGAAGGCCAGAAAAATCAAGTAAAGACACGCAGATTATTTGATGAAAAAAAAAACAACAAGATAGATCTTTACACATTTGTCAACAAACGGCTTAATGAATGCAGGCGCCTCATCTCACAGATTTTAAGACATTGTCAAGTGGCCCCTATGGAATTATTACTAACCCCGGATAATGATGGACAATTTAAAGGTTAAATAGCTACGAACCCCTAGTCAGCAAAGGTGAAAGGTATAACGATTTAATAAACTATGTAACAGTATTCCACAATTACAGGGCAATTTTTAAATGCAGTTGCTCTTAATTGATACACGACCTATCCAAATTGCAGATTAGTTCATCTCGTGAAATTAAAGGAGAGAGTGTTTCTTTCCTGTGTCCCTTCATCTGTAACTTTCGTCTTGTATTCCTATCAGTACTTCCGGCACCATTGTTTCGGTTCCCCAGCTCTCCTTGTCGGTACTTCCGGTACCTTCGTTTCCGGTCTCTCGGCCTTCCATATCAGTACTTCAGGTACCAGGTGCTTTCTTCCTCGCACGACAGCTTATCTCTACGTGCACTCCACGTCTTCTCTCTCGTCCGATCAAACCCGGAAAGCCTCATATGGATTAGAAGGGATTTATAATGGTGCATCCTTGTTCGAACATAGGAGAATTAACACATTCTCACAGGTCTTACATCAGCACAATGGCAATTAAATCATTATGTCAACTCATAAACTCCCATCTAAATATTCCACACAGCTTGTTCTATAATAAAGACTGTAACACCAATAATACAATTTCTGATACATACATACATATCCCTATTTCTCTATACAGTAATTATCATCATCAACAATATTCCTACGCATTTTCTACCTTACAAATTATAAATGACATACAAATATAAACACCTAATTATACGTGTACAAGGCCAACATTGACTAACCCTGACCAATCCACAAATACATATTCAAATAAAAACAAGTACAAGGTTTACCACTACTCCGTTAAATTCAGTTCTGCACCAGGATGCAACATCGTAGCAGAATACAAAATCCACTTCGAATTTATTCTAACAAATACATACATCAATAGTGAATATTAGTAACATTTCGACATGTTGATAATTCAGCTATACATGGAAGATTAAATTACTACTAAATTAAATACACATCATAACGTTTAAATCTTACGACACCTAGTTAGAAAAGCGAGACAGATTCGAGCAAAAATATTTTACCTCAGAAGCCTTTGTTCTAATCTCTAGAATTCCCTACGTCTGCACTCACTAATGTACAGACAATGCTCTGATTCGTTCGCAATGGATTAAACAGAATATTGTCTGGATGCGTGAAAAACCCACCCAATATTAGACTATCTGAGTTCTGATTGGATACTGTTGGTCTCTTTGAAAACGGTCTAGGGTAGTATCACTGAGGTCTTATAATGTCAGGTTTCCGGCCTCTAAGCCTCAGCCAACCGGTGACATCACTGCTAATGGCAAAAAAAGTTTCTTCACCCACGGAAAAGTTCTTCAAAGGAATTAACCGCGAATTAGACCGTAACCTAATGGCTAATTCATGGACAGGAAGTCTATTTCTTCCAAAATCGGCCTAACTTCATAATATTATATAACACGTATTGACATTAATACGAAAAGTACTTTGAATTACGAATAATATAAAAAAACATTTATAAAATGAAGCAGGAATTGTTAAAAAAATTCTTACACAACGTGACAGACATAAGCTGATCAATACATGACCAGTCCAACATTTTGAGGACCCAGCTTAGCCTGAACAAAATATTGTGCATTGAACGATGCAACCAAGTCGGCCTGTTCCCGCTAGAAGACAAAGGGGGAGGTGGCGTAACTTTGATGACGAAAAAACCATCAATATAGTTCTAAAAAGATGAGTTGGACATCATAAGCGAATACCAGGTCCAATCCTAACGAGAATATCAACCATGCCCGCTTTGTAGGATTGTCAATACAACGGGGAATTGCTGATGTCATTGTGAAAGACTACATAGCCACGTGTGATGTGTCAAATTTTGAAACCTCTTAGAAGTATTGATTAAATGAATTGTACCAAAGTCAACTTAATTAAAGCAGAAAGGGCTAGAGACAGTTATATGATTATTTTTATTTCATCTCTGAACATCAAATAAAATTCATTCCACGCGACTTAACGTGACTGAGTCACCTGATGTGGTACAAGGGTTTGGCATAACACTCTTCCCAAAATCAACCGGTTAAAAAGGGGAAGCTCGTCAATAATTGATTGTTTAAAGGAACGATAATTGCGGCATAATTAGCTGTTTGTCAATCAAAAATTCTTCGTAAGAGAATTTAAAAAACAGTCGATTCTGATTGGTTAATAGGAACTTAAGGGCGTAACTCTGTAAGGAATTAAGGGTTTTGCTTTGGTAAAATTCTTCAGTCTTCAATCTTTCTTGCGAGTAGTTAGACAGGACTCCGGGCTAACGTAAAAGTACGTTTTCCCCGTTATTGAGTAAGAAGCCAGATAGTCGTCTCAAATAGGAGACAGACTATACGTTGGAGGTTCGTGGAAAACGAATAAGAAACGGCAAAGGTACCCAATCTTAGTTTCCAGATTTTAGTATGCTATTTCATTTGTTGATTTATTTGCAAATGTAGTGATGTTATGATATATTTATGTATGATTTCATTTTGCAGGGTTTTAGTGAAATGTTAGTCATGACATTTAATTTTCTTTGATTTTCTAATTATCAATTCATTGAGACAATTGACGAGATTGCATATAATTGAATGTTCATTGTGAGAATTGTCAAGATTGCATGTAATTGAATATCCGAGACATAGGAGTGCTTCGAAATATTCAAAAATTAAGTTTAATAAATGATGGGTAATGATTCGGAGATTTATGAATTAAATCTCAATCTATTATGACATGTATTGAGTGTATATTCATATACTAATTCGTAATATTTAATTGATCTATTGAGTGTATATTCATATACTAGTTCATAATATTTAATTGATCACTTAAACTATTTTAGGATAGTTAGATTTGAGGGGCTAAGCCATATGTAATTTAACACTGTATTAATGTAAGATTCAAGGGGTGTTAACTACGGGCACATAAGTGTTAGCCGTGAAGTGGAATGTAATGTTTCCCGCTAGCATGACCCGAATTAAGGTCAGCGAGGGAAAGCATGTTACTCAAATACTGGAGGACAATGTCGAGTACAATAAGTAAGGCAACACGTAAATTGAATAGTTACGCAGTTTCCACGCGTTCCCACAGCACTACACCCCCTGATCTTAGTTCTGTAATGTTTCATCATAGGTTGACATCCTTCTTTCTAAGTATTATTAAGGTAACGTAGATGAAGCAGCCAAAGAGCGTCTGACCTAGAAAGCAGGGACATTTTAGATCCTACTATTTTCATTAAACAACAAACAGATGCAACTTTCTATACATTTTCACAAAGTTTAAGGTATACTCTTTAATAATTATTACAGTAAATAACACTACGACATAAATCAGTGGCAAACGGATCATGCAAATGTAAGGCACTATTTCTTCATAATATCTTCACGTTTTTTGTCAACCTCAAGAAAGACGAGGGTAGAAAGGGTTAAATGTGTTCTGATGCCAGATTGAAAAAGAAGTACCGGTTGAACAGGGTGAAGTTCGCAAAGTGACTTCCTATTTCAGGAGCAATTAAACTGTTGATGCGTACTGAAGTGGTAGGAAAGCTTATTGTAAAAGTTAATGCAGTCATTCCAAAGCCCATAAAATAATTATATGAGAGATGGATCTGGATGGAGTTTTGTGTGAAGCGAAACACAATGATCATGAGTGTGTTGCAGTACTGTCCATTTTGAGGTCTTACTTACATTCAATGCCAGAGTGCATTACTGCATTACTCAGCGGGTCGATGTTTAAAGCACAAACAATTGGTGTTTTGAGTGGACTATTTTGTCAGCCCATGCAAACGGTCATGTTGGCACAACAGGTAAGTACCGCCAATATCTTTAAGAGTTAGGTGTTAATGGAATCGACTTCCTAATACCATGATACAAGTTGACGACCTTGGGCATGTTGAATTGCTTAAACCTGAAATCGCAGTTGATGCTTTGGATTGATGAGATGTCCTATATCCGCTGCATATCAGCACACCGTAGATCTGCTGATGTTAACCGGTGAAACACCAGCAAAGAGCGCTACGTCTGGATAAAAGATCTGAGCTGCCTGGCCAGGAATTCGGCCACAGTAAAACCAACAGAAATAAACACGTCTTGCGAGGATGTCTCCACTTCTTTAGCCGATATATCTATTTTGAAGCTCACACAAAAGACGGCTGCAGATTAAGCGCGAAGCCAAGGCAAGGTATAATGTCCGTACACTCTTAGGGTACCAAAGAATGGTAGAACAATGGTCATAATCAGTGATGTAATTAGCAAGAACCTAAAACTTGAACCGTTTCTTGAAAACCTGCAGGCCATAAAAGATTTCGTTCACTGGAGTCAGTGGCCATACGAAATGACCACCACAAGAAGGGATTGTATCGCGTGAAAGAAAATTAGATTCTCCCAATTGGACACAAAATATTAAGATTAGATTCTCCCAACTGGACACAACATATTGATAAAGTCTTTGATTAGTTTCATCAATGATCTTTTGACCAAAGTTATGTTGGTGTGAAATAAGTAAATCCATGATAGTTGGGTGAAAATCGCGGTGGCCAGACCAGTTCATATGAGCTTGTTGCTTCACTTCATTTGCATTTGACCAAACAACTCTTGTTTATTGTTCCAGCGACGGTTATAGTGTGACCAGATATGTCTTCGAGTAAACCTTCCATACCACTATATCACCCAACATATGCCTGTCAACTCCATCCACTTACTGGGTTTTTCGATGTCCTTACGACTTTCGTGATATGTTGGAACTTCCACATTTTCAAAGGGGCGTTCTTTTGTCTCCAGATATTCAATACCGCTAGTTATTTGTTCATCGAGCTGGTACTGCTGCATAAGCACTGCCACATCCTGTGATGTCCATATTCTGTCAAGATTTCTCTACCACTGCGACAAGAGATTTTTCATGCCCCAGCATATGGTTTATCCAGGTTGGCAAGCTTGTTGTAAAAGGTCAATCGTACGCGATTCTGTGCGCTGAAAAGCTTGGGCAAAGGACGTTGGAATTAATTGGTGACATTATTGATATAATTATGCCAGTGTAACCTATAATATTGGGTTTGGAATACTAGTGTAATTGGTGTTACGGAGTTTAGAAAAATTACTATATACCTGTATATCTTTTTCTTTAAATCTCAAACAACCGTAGCTGACGGCCGTGTACATAGTAAAAGCAAAGCTGCACATGATGCTGGTAATCCAAATGCCTTGTTGGCAGAATATGGAATAAGCGGATTGTAAAAGATGTTGTTTTAAGGCTCCATGAATCGCTTTGAACCTTAAAACTCTTGTGGGTGGACTAAAACTTGTGGCATTTAAAAATTGCCATTGTTTTCCGTCCTTCCCATCATTTGGAAATGTGAAAAACGAGGTGGTCGAAATGAAACATTTTATCATCCCATGAAACCATTTGTGTTGAAAGTCAAAATAGATGGCTTGTTTTGCCCAAGATGTACATGTTCAGTACGCTTCATTTTCAGTATGATTCGTGTTTCAGCATGCTAAACTAAAACGCTACAGGGTTGTTAAACAGCTTTTCAAAGGCCATGACAAAATGTGTCATTTATTATAGATATAGACGGTTTCGGTTACTGCTAATTTACTAGGACTGCCCCGTGTAAGCTCGTCTTGTCTACCTTCAAACTCAGATTTTATTTACGTATTTTCATTTCAAACGTACATTTGGTGTGAAAATGGATGAGTGAACCGTGTCGGTCTTTTCAGTAGACGACCTCTTTTCCAAGCGAACCACGTCAGTTCATTCAGAGATGATCCCTTCTCCAAGCGAACCATGTCGGTTCATTCATACATGTTCCCTTCTCCAAGCGAACCACGTCAGTTCATTCATACAAGTTCCCTTCTCCAAGCGAACCATGTCGGTTCATTCATACATGTTCCCTTCTCCAAGCGAACCACGTCAGTTCATTCGTACAAGTTTCCTTCTCCAAGCGAACCATGTCGGTTCATTCATACATGTTCCCTTCTCCAAGCGAACCATTTCGGTTCATTCATACATGTTCCCTTCTCCAAGCGAACCATGTCGGTTCATTCATACATGTTCCCTTCTCCAAGCGAACCATGTCGGTTCATTCATACATGTTCCCTTCTCCAAGCGAACCATGTCGGTTCATTCATACATGTTCCCTTCTCCAAGCGAACCATGTCGGTTCATTCATACATGTTCCCTTCTCCAAGCGAACCATGTCGGTTCATTCATACATGTTCCCTTCTCCAAGCGAACCATGTCGGTTCATTCATACATGTTCCCTTCTCCAAGCGAACCATGTCGGTTCATTCATACATGTTCCCTTCTCCAAGCGAACCATGTCAGTTCATTCAGAGACGATCCCTTTTACAAGTAAACCATGTTGGTTTGTTCAGTAGCCGATGCCTTTCAAGGACACATACAATCTCTGGTCACATTTAAATGCCAAGATATTCAACCAGTTTACTCTCTTCCAACAAGCCATCATTATGTGAATAAATAATAGAATAAACTGCATGTAGCTAGACAGTTAGACGTTTTGTGTCGTCTATCGCATCCCACTTTTAAAAATCTGCAAGTAAGTTATTGATATATTTTTGGATTCTAACCCACATGATCTCTCTCTCTCTCTCTCTCTCTCTCTCTCTCTCTCTCTCTCTCTCTCTCTCTCTCTCTCTCTCTCTCTCTCTCTCTCTCTCTCTCTCTCTCTCTCTCTCTCTCTCTGAAAGATTTACTGGGATGGGTCGTTGGAGGTATGTTCTTCCAAATGATATTTATATTTTGGTGTAATGTGACAATATCAATGGATTTAAAAACAAAAGTACTGTCAAAATCATTCAAAATGACTGATTGATTGATACGTAAACTTAAAAGGTTTGCCTATCAAGGAATTAACGGTCAAACTATACCAATATTTTTTGTCGAACAATTATAAACCGCTTGTTAACGCGAGATATTTATTTTCCCGTAATTCACGACATTGACTTCGACATTGAACAACAGCCACTTTCTTCTCAAAATTATATATATATATATATATATATATATATATATATATATATATATATATATATATATATATATATATATATATATATATATATATATATATATATATATATATATATATATATACGAATAGTTATAGGTTTGCAGAATATAATACTGACATTATATTTTGTCATCGGGAAATAGCAAACTTTTAGATTGACAATTACCTAACGCATAGATTATGAATTACGTTTCGGAGATTTTCACATTTGACAACTGCAATATTATCGGCGTCCGTTTATGTTTTGTTTCTTTTTTAAAGGAAATTCAAAGACTGTAAACGAATATGAAATTTCATAACATACAGAATCTTTTTAGGAATACCGCTGTACATAATGGACTCAAATTATTACTTTCAGATCGTTTGAACTTAATGAAATCTAAGACCTGTGTGAAATCGTTTTTACATTTGACCTAGCAAATGCACTTATCTGTTTAAAAACTAATTATTTATAACTATGACTGGGTGTTTAGAGATATCTGATACGGAGCTATTAACCAAGCGACTTAATTACCACAGACCTAGACTATGTAATCGTATTCATCTAACTCATATTGCGTGCAGACGTCAATTATTGACATAAAGCAGACTGATACCGTTACCATCTCAGTACCGTGAAAGGTAGTATATGCAATAAAAAAAAATCATTGAATGATACAAGTAATCATTCTTCTGATTGTACTTAATTTATAACCAATCAACTAATGGTCTTGTCAGATCAAAACGAACCAACGCAAACATAGTACATCTCAATCTGGTCTTGATAACTGATACTCTTGGACTATGCTAAATACCACACCTTTCTAGCACCAACAGATCAATGTTGCACCACCAGACAGTAACTGTAGTACCAGTATGGCGGTAATAGATTTCTTTTTAACAATTTCTCCACACATAAAAAGCATGCAAAAAAAAACAAGTAAATCAATAAACACAATTTTGAGATAAGGACAATGCCTGATCAAGAATATGGTTGGATGTAGGTCCGTTGATCCATCTCGAACAGAGTATTTCTCTAATTAAAAATGTACACTTTTATTTGCAGAACGAAGAAATCGTGACATTTAAAGTAGAAATAAAACTTTTCCACAAAATATAATCCACAATAAAACATACTGAATAGGCCTTTCTAGGATTACTCATGAAGTTAATTCAATGCAAACATATTCTTTTTTTTATCAAAATAGGTTTTACAGTTTTCAACTTTTGCAGTCAGCTCTAGCTGAAATCTTGATTAAAACGTTTGGTCATTGTTTTGTACAGGGTGGAGTTCTAATTGCATGGGTTTAATTTAGATAAAATACTGATAGATACATTGACAGTTACTATTGTTCTAATGAAAGGCGATACAGTTTTATGAAACTGCTTTGTAGTAAGACGTGTGTGAAATGTCATGAGGACAATATAGAACAGCGAGGTAACAAATGAATAACTTTGAGTATAGTTATATATTCACGAGACTGTTATGAAAGTATATCACTGAGTGACCCATTTGTATGTAGCCAATTTAGAATTACTGGATTGCATGCATTACATTGGATACATAACACTCATTGCACCAGTTAGAAAAATGTATCGAATAAATATACTTATGGAATCAATCAGACAAATAAATTGCATAAATATAACTGATGGAATAGATAAGAAGTATTGCAAAAAAGATGGAGAAGATCAATATGAATATTGAGTTGATCGATAAATCGTGTGTGATAGGGTACACTAACTTCGATTGGATTCAAAAGAGTCAGAGTTTTGGAGGGGTAGGGTTTCCATATTTCAATTATAACTACAAATCTGCAATTTGCGGTAACATTGCCACATAAATTATATCGGAATCATACACTTTTAGCTGTATCAACGTTCGCCGATGCAGGAAGAAAACAAGGAAAGAATTTGAGCAGAGCACACACAATATATAGTCATTATTTGTACATAATCAATTTCTTGCTGCATTCATTATAGCATCCAGTCACGAAACCACATGAGCTCAACAAGTAAAACCGCAGAGTAAACGTTGGTATGTCACCCGAGAAACACAAACACGATGGCTGTTTTTAAATAAATAAATAAATAAATAAATAAATAAATAAATAAATAAATAAATAAATAAAATGCGTGTGTGCGTTGCATTTCAAAACCCAGTGATTGCATATGTTTGTTACTGACGGTGTGTTTGCAGGGTTTTGTCCACTCTGAACCCTTACTGTTTATCAAACTTCCCGGTAGAGGATGATTGCTCTTTTATGAAGAGGACCACCTACGAATGAAATATTTGAACCACAAATTTCCATTTAACACCCTTCTTCGTGACAGTGCGTCGTTTTGACAGCATTCCCCACCTTAATATCGCAGAGTAGGACACATCAGCAACCATTATTGGATACGGTTATATTGTTATCGTCAGGACTGGGCGTTTGGATGTAGCATTGAATAGCAGGTTGTTGAAGCGATGGGGGTGACATGACATCATCACAGTATCAGTATAATTGGAGCTGGACATTAAATGTGGATATTGAGTTTCTAATACGAGAGGAAACACGGTTTAGAGCGTCAATTAAAATGAATACAAGCTATTCTTGCAAATTCTCTTTAATCAACTGACTTGACCAAACAGTAATGTATCCATCCCTTTTAAACTCTTCAAGGTCATTACGTCTCGTTGACTCCAGGATCGATTGCGTACGCCTCTTTTACTTAGCTCTTATTTTTAATTAAACGTAGTATAACAAAGGATGTTCTGTCTGGAATCTAATAAGCTTGTTCCAACGTGTAGTAGTTTTAATTCATTTGCTTTGATGCTAATAAACATTGTCGAGATTGGTTTTGCTTGGGTTGTGTAGTTGATGTTTTACGGCAATGAAATTCGAACAGGTTAGTGCAGAGGCAACTGGATTCAAGTGCGTTGCCCAAGGACAAACCACACTAGCAAAATCGAGTTTATCCAATGTATTGTCTTACAAGGGTTTTGGTTATGTTTTATCGTCTGCGTTTTTACACGGCAATGATAAATACAAGAAAAACAAATCACATTTTTGTTTGTATCTCGGATTATTTATATATACTAAGGCTCGGGGTACTGATCAGTGGTGCATGACGTCATGTTGAAACAAACCGAAGATTCTAAAGCTCAGAAATGTATTGATGGAATGGTCATTTCATATGCAAAACACGTTCCTATGAACAGCGTAAGGTCAGAACTTCCTATCAAGAATAGAATAAGATCCTTTGGGTTGTTTTTCATCTATATTTAAGTTCTTCGTGAATAAAGGCGCAGACAAGATAAGGATGAGCGGATTAACCTTTGACCAACCAGGGATAATCTTCACAAATATTTCTTAACGATGTTGTAGACATAGACAGCAAATGTAGGCAACAACTGAAACCCATCGCAATACCAACCTACCTTTACGTGATATTTAGTAAACTTGTAAATGAAAGTATATAATTGGTACAAAAAGCCAAAAAGAAAACAGGCCACCTCGTCCATAACTATACAGAAATTGAAATCGGAGGCCGATTTCTTTATTCTTTTTTTTTACCGATTCGTTACTTCAGACTGTAAACAGACGGAAATTACAGATCTTTAATATGTTTCTATTTATAGCACTGTATTCTGAAAATTATTTCGAAAAGTTGGATCAAATATAAGTATTTATTTTCTTTCCTTGGTTTAAAAGATAACTTTTTGAAATTCTCTTATCATCTCAGAGATCATATGATGCTATTAGCTTTATATTATCTTAGTTTTTTTCCGTCAAAGCATTCGTGCAAGCATGTGTGTGTGTGTGTGTGTGTGTGTGTGTGTGTGTGTTTCTTCTGGCGAGAGGATAACCATAATTGAATATTTGTTAAATCTTTGTTAGCGAGCTATATACGGTAGTAATATTCATTTCTCTATTAAATTTTCTCATTACACGTGTATATTTTTACAATTTATCATTAATAAGATGCTCTGTAATCTCTTCTTTTATTTGCAAAGTACATGACTGAGCTAGGAAAAAGACAGATATAGAATTTTCTCGTGTTGAAAATAAATGTTTTGTGGGGTTTAAAAAGAAATAAATACAAAGGTCCCTCAAAGTATTTCATGATATCCTTCCTATCTGAACTTTAACTGTTGTAACAAAACTAAATATTTCCATGTAGAAGTTTTAAGAATTTCTTAGACAAGGACAATCACAAAAATATTTTATTTCTCTTTTGCAAAAATAGTTATGCATGCCAACTCTTTGATTATTTTCAATTAATTCCACTTAACAATATTTAATAAATATTGCAAAAATTATAAGACGATTACATGGAAATATTTCAAACTAAAAAAGAGCATGATCCATAAAAGACTTTCAGATCCATATATGCTCAGTTTTGAGTTTCCTTTAACGTTGATTGGTATAAATTACATTTTTAAGTATAAAATGGTATATATTTGAACAAAAATGGCATTTTATAGAACTTTAATAATTACCAATACAGGAACAGATGGAAAATTAAAATCTAACTCAACATGAAAATATGAATTTAGAAATATCATGAAGCCAACAATTAACGTTTTGCTTTGTACAATGGAGTGTTGATCTAAAATGAACAGATATAAACAGACCCTTTAGTTAGGAAATTTCTCATCCTTTTCACGAATCGAGAATACTAAATAAAGAACAAGGCAAAAATGCTGACGCATAAGAATCAGGATAAAATACTGAGTCAGCTAAAACTGACAAATGTGGTTTGGGGAAGGGATTTTTTTTATTTTAAAAAAGCCTGTGTGACACAAGCATTTTGAAGCCTTACAATCGGTTTCTGGATGGTTCAAGTAACATGTTGCAGGACAAGCAAAACACTGATCAAATCTATAAAAATTTTTCAAACTAGACTGGATCTATGTTTAGCAAAACACTAACATTTTTAAAAACAATTCCGTATGAAATCTTCCATAACTGGCTGATCCTAGTGTGTAAAAGATAATATTACTTCATGCCTCATTGTTTACTAATTTCATTGTCATTCACATGTATTTCAGATTCCTCATATTTGACCCATCTGAACATATACCAATAAATTAAAGAATAAAAATCAATACGAATTTTCGGTATTTTCCAAATCAAAATTTTCTGGAAGAGAGTGGGGTGGGGAGCATTTAATCTCTTCCATTCACGTCTCTTCGCATATTTAAATGGATCGAAATAGTCACTTCATATACACCATTTAGCACAAATAAATCTCGTCCCTTTGTTTCAAACGAGCTCGTTATAATTAACTCAAAAGACAAATAGATAATCTAAATAAACCATATCGTAACCGACTTAATTACATTAATCGGGGCTTAATTTCACGCAATCTATAATGGAAATATATTCACTCCCACACGACAATATACTGTGTGAACATATATATATCGTTATCTCGATAAGCCATTTCAAAAGACCTATTTTGTGAGAAACAATCGCACAATTCTAATGTATTTACATCAGCCAAAACCCTAGTTCAAGAACTTTGGACTTTCAGTCAACAGGTGTACAGTTCGTTATATTTAATCGCAAATCTTTGTTTGTGTGGGTATCTGCCATATTTCATATTCCCAGAGATGATTTGAAAAGAGTTTCACGTTATTGTTATTTGAACTGGCTATTTATGACTCATTTAATAGTTTACTTTATTACATATGTAATAAGTGTGTACAGTGCCGGATTTAGGACAAATGAGGCCTTGTGCTAGTTAAGGTATAAGGCCCCTTACTTGGGCAATAAAGGAGGAAGGCCCGGTAGGCCTACACAGGTAGTCAGGCATATATACTCAGGAAATTTAGAAGTAGTTAAAATAGCTACAGACTTTTGAAAAATTAATGGTAATTTGTTTTTGGCCAAGAAGATGCCCCCCCCCCCACCTTGCCAACAGGGGCCCTCTAATCTCAATGGTAAATCCGGTACTGAGTGCGTAATAACTATGGACGTAATCGCTTCGAACTAATTTGCAAACAATTCAAGTTAATGTAGGCTTGAGTTTCAATCCGAAGAGTTATCTGATATCATATTGAATAAATCGATAGCCCATTAGATTATATCACGTTTCTTCTTGGGTGTGAAACATTTGCCGTAGCAAGACGGGAGAGTCCTTATGCGAGGTGCAGTCGTTTTCACGGTAAATTTCAACATAACAAACCGTGCACCAACTATCTACTTAATTGTATGCATATGTTTGGATTTGTAACGTAGCTTTAACAATCTGAGTCCTATCGATATGATTTCTGTAGTGTGGCAGTTTATACAGGTGTCTAACACTGTGCTCATCATGCCGCACATATATACCATCATGTCACACCCGGTCACATTATTCTGACACCAGGTCAACTAGTCCTAGCACTAAGCTTTTAATGCTGAGCTCCAAGCGAGGCATCTGCTAGTACAGTACCATTTTTATGTCTGTTGTACGACGCGGCCGGGGTTAGAAACCGCGATCTCCCTTATTCAAGGAGGTCCCTCTATCCACTAGGCCACTGGAGTGGTCTACAAAATGCATTTTTGAAACAAGACACAAGAATACAAATCCTATGTCAGTGTATTAATTATATGCCAAGGAATTCGAAGATGGATGCTTTTTCAAAGACATATTGACGTAGCACACTGTAGCAGTATGCTTTTTGCATATGTCATGGTAAAACAAGATGTATGTAATTTTGCACAGGGTTAAATCAGTGGCATGTTTTAAAGACGCTGATATTTGAATGCATCTAGTGGGATCATGATTAATTCTTAAAGAGGTTCCGTTTATTAACTGGGTCAGGTAAAACTGGTCAAGGGGTAAAGTTTTGCTTTTGTTTATTGAAATGCCAAGGGTTGAAATATTACAGAAACAGCGCTCGTACGTAGTTGCTGAAATATTTGTCGTAAGTTGAAACTTTGTAGGGATCTGTATGTTAAAGAAAGCGGGAAAATGTAGAATTTTGGACGTGCATTAATAATGGCGGTTAGATAAATCTAAATTCCCATTGGACATTTTAATCGTCTTTTGTTGATTTTTCAGGCAAAATTTCGTGCTTTATAAATGTCTTACACCGCAGAATTAGCCAGTCGAAGCTCTTGGATCCTGAAATAGGTGTAGTGAAAGTTGTCCAATGGATGTATTCTGGAAGTCTTTGAGAGACGCGTAAATAATATCGTAAATGAGATAACTCTGCTTAAGCGGAAATAGAGTTAATCTTGAAGCAAGGAACTGTGTCATAATTCCACACATCACTTTTCTTTTATATATTTAGTATAAAGATAAAATTGTATGAAATTATTTATCTTAAATGATGTATGAATCATGTAAGCTATGAATTTATTATTTGATTTGTGAGAGTCTTTGTATCAATGACATTAGTTAGCAAGAGTAATGTTAAGCTAAGAAGTTAATCTTGTTTGATTTATTTGTTAACTAAGAAGCGAATTATTTTAATCGATTAATCGGTTATATTAACATTGGAGCAGGATTTTGCTGCATTGTTTGTTTTTTCGTATATGTGCACGTGTCAGACATTAGTCAAGAAAGTGATTAATAGCTCACAGTGTAGGAGCTTAATTGTCACTGTATGAGAGAAAACTATGTTATCGATCAATTAGTGCTTGTAACTAGTTCTGTTGGAGAAATACATTAAACATATGCTATGTTAATTGTCTTTGTATAGAGATAGGCTTGAATTTATAAGGTACTGTTGTCTGGGATGGGATGTTAGGACCTCATTCCAGTCAGCGTTGAGATATATGTTTTTGAAATTTGATACGATATTATGTGTGTTCAACAAAATATGGAATCTTAGTCACAATAGGAAGCCATAAAGAGCAAATTTTTTAGGATAATATTTTATACGTGTAATAATACAGATTTCATTTCGGATAATAAGGGTTCCATGTCGGATTAAAGAAATCCATGCCTGAACGAAGAGCGAAGACCAGGCGGTCAGAATATTACTGTGTAAATCCACTCCAACCGAAAAGCTACGTTTAGCCTGGAGCCTGGAGAGGACCAGCAATCACACCAGGTTATGGAGACATACTGGATAATTAAGTCAGAAACGCTCACTCTATTTCATTATGAAATTTGCTATATTTGCTAATTTCATTCTTTGAACCTTGTGTAATTTATTTTCTGGTAGAGATACATACTACAATTGGTATTGTACGATTTTATTGTGTTTTTTTAATTAAATTGTTATATGCTGTATATGGGTGCTCGTTTTGTTCTATTATATAGTTCTGTTCAGATTCTCTTTTATTCCATATATTGATTTCATATTTCAATAATTGCTCGATACATGCTGTAACAACGTTGTTGACCATCCTCTGGACAATAGTAACTACCATCATCCGCACTGACACGGTCTATCTTATGCGGAAGTGAATCCGCAACCACTGTGTTAAGAGACAGACGCTCTACCAACATTCTCGCGGATGCAGTAGAGGTTTGCCATTTATATAACAACTGTATTTGAACATCTGGAATACACATGTCTTGTCTATTTTCTGTACTTCTCAAGAGGTAATACAAATGTTGGGAAGATTGCATGTCAAAGACAACTATCGCAAGCCAATTCTCGTCAGTCCACTTGGTCCCATATCAGCCAGTGAGATATTATATTTTAGACAGCATTTAGAACCAACATTATTTCAAATATAATCAATAAAAAATTAACATTACTTTAAATTTTATTAAATGTTCTTGTGATGTGTCGAATTTTGAAAACACTTAGAAGCTTTGGTTAAAAGAATTGTATCAAAGTCAACTTAATTAAAGTAGAAAGGGCTAGAGATAGTTAGATGATTATTTTCATTTCATCTCTGAACGTCAAAAGGGAATTCGTTCTAGCCGACGTAACATGACCGAGTCAGATGCTATGGTAGAAGAGAATGACATAAGACCCTTTTCCAAAATCTACAGGGTAAAGGGCGGCAGCTGGCTATAGATGATTGTTCAAAGTAATGTTAATTACGGCATGATTAGTTGTTTAGTTGTCTTGTCAATCCAAAAATTCTACGGAACAGGTTTAGGAAACAGTCTTTTCCGATTGGTTAATATGGATTTTTGGGCGTACCTCTGTAGGAAATTAAAGGTTTTACTTTAGGAAAATTCTTTAGTCTTTAATCTTTCGCGAGGAAAGTTAAACGATTCCGGGAAAAGCGTGTAAGACGTTATCTCGTGATTTGGCAGTAAAGCGGGAGTTTTGTCTCAGCGAGTAGGCAAACTCTACATTTTGAATTCGTAAAAAGTACGTTTTCATTATTGAGTAAGGGTTCAGATAGTTGTCCCAGTTAGGAGACGGACTATACGTGAGGTTCGTGGAAACGAATAAAGAAACGGCAAAAGGAACGCAATCTTAATTTCCCGATTTTAATATGTTATTTCATTTGTTGATCTATTTCAAATGTATTCTTGATATGATGTATGTATGTATGATTTCATTTTGCAGGATTTTATTGAAATGCTAGTCATGACATTTTATTCTTTGATTCTCTAATTATCAATTCATTTGGAGAATTGGCAAGATTGAATGTAATTAAAATTTCATTAGATTAGTTGAAAAGATTTGCATGTAATTGAATCTTGAATACATAGGAGTGATTAGGAATTTAAATGAATTAAGCTTAAGGAATGATGGGTAATGTTTCATAGTTTATGGATTAACTCTGTTTAGAATGAGTATGACCTAACATTACATGTATACCATATACTAGTTTGTAATATTTAATTGATCACTTAAGTGTATATCTATATACTAGTTTGTAATATTTAATTGGTCGAGTAAACTCTTTTAGAATAGTTAGATCTGAGGGTCTAAGCCATATGTAACTTAACAATGCTAGATTGGTAGTGTAAGCAGTCGAGTGGGGGTTACATACGGGTTCATACGGCTGAGCTGAATTTAATTGACCATCAATAGCGTGACCCGAATTAAGGTCAGGACAAGCATTGACCGTTTATGTAAACATAACAGTTAGGGAGTAAAGAATTACTGCGGCAGAATGTATGCCTTTTGTTTTCTGAGCCGAATTAGTGTAAAAATACATATATTCTCTGGGAATGTGACCTATTGTCTATTGCGAGACATTTTATTTATTGAAGGAAACAGCTTTCATGGATTCACCTGAGAAATCCCTGAACAATCACAGGACCAGAACAAGTTCTACGCAGAAATCTAAGTCCAGTGACGATTGTTAAGTCAGAGTTCGACGGACAAGAGTCCAAGACGAAACAGCTAGACAAAGACCGGCAGAGCAGGGACGAACGGAAGTCTTGATGTCCGCATAAAATAGGTGATGAAGTCTCTCATCGTTGCACTCAAAAATCATATCTCATTGGCAATGAAGATAGTAATTTAACGTTGAAAGTAATTTTATTGTCTTTTTATTTGAGTACATGTTAGTACCATTTTTCTTCTTTTGCAACCAAGTCATTGATTTCTTTTCATTTTAAATTATGTTGATAAACTGATTAAATTTTATATTTGTTCATTGAAAAGGGGATCGTCGTGTATTTTATTCAATATACTTGTTCAGTGATCTGCATTCTTCTTTCTATCTATCCACACTGGGCAAACTACACCGCGGAGGTCATTCCCTAGCAACGAACCGTAGTGAAAGAGGTTGGTGTGGTTTGCACGCCGCCAATTTTTCACAGTTCTTTATTTCAGGTGGAAAAGGGATTATTAAAGAATGAGAGCTCACTACACAACAGTAACAGCTTGCTTTTATCCGTTATATAATCATGGAGATACATATAAAATACAAAGTACACGTCGCCATGTTTGAAGGCGACGGTAGTTGGCTATATTACCTATTCAATCTTAATTTTTTTTTTCTTGATATTGATGACGAAGAGAATGAGAACGATGACGACAAGCATGAGACGGAGGAAGAAGAGAAGAATGCTTTATATAGGAAGCAATGTGAAATATGTGGGTTTTTTGTGCTATTTTGGGATGACGACTATTTAAAACTACTTGAGAGAAGAAGAAAGAAAAAATCATTGCAAATAAAAAATTTTAGGTTTAAAAATATTACATCCGAATTTGTTTTGATGAGAAAATTATTATAAGTCCCAGTAATCTTTAAGTTAACTAGAAGTAACTTGGATAAAATTGGCGAATTCAAAAAAGACCTCAACATTAAAAAACAAGATCATTCTGTTTGTTTCTTCTTCGAACACAGAACTTTTGAAAGAAACAGGAATATTGAAATATATATTTTTCTGATTTGGTCCATATTTAGTATAAATTTTAAAGATATTTGTTTAGTTGATATGCCAATACGGGAGGCAAAATATTTACCTTCTTTTACATGACCAACCTAAATACATGCGATTTCTGAAAAGCAAACTGTTTACTAAGCAAAAATTCCTTCATCACCTGATCATACATAAAAACAACTATGAAGGTATACCACATGAGTTTCTGATTCTGACAACTATCAGGAAGCGGAAATAATTTTTGAATTTTTTTCTTTACTACATTTTAGTTTGTCTTTGCATAACATTGACGCCATGCCAAGGTTATGAAAATTCAATATTAATATGTTGACTTAAATTTATACGTTGATTGAAATTTGTAGTTGGCTCCCACCAACATGTCTAATTTCTTTTCTTGGTTTTAACGGTTCTTTTAACTAACTGTTTGCTATATCACGACTTGAAAGAGACACACGCAATATATTCAACAGACGTATTAGGAGGCCGCTCCGGTGGCCTAGTAGGAGAGCGTCCAACTCGGATGCGGGAGGTCTCTGGTTCAAATCATACCAAAGACTTTTAAAAATGGTACTAACAGCTGCCTCGCTTGGCGTTCAGCATTATTGGGATAGTGTTAGGACTGCTTAGCCCGGTGTCAGGATAATGTGACTGGGTGGAACATTATTTTACATGTTTGCGGCATGATGACCCTGACCCAGTGCTAAACATCACTATAAACTGTCACACGGCATGCATCGTAGCTGTATGCTAAAAATTGTTAAAGCTACGTTAAAAATCTAAATCAACACACACACACACACACACACACACACACACACACACACTTATTAGGATATCTGGTATCCATAATGTTACAGTATATAATGTTCTTACATGCATCGTAGCTCTTTGACCGAAAATTGTTAAAGTTACGTTAAAAATCTAAATCAACACACACACACACACACACACACACACACACACACACACTCACACACAGAGAGAAACTTATTAGGATATCTGGTATCCATAATGTAACAGTATATACAGTTCTTACCAATATGACGTGTCTATTGATTATTTTCCAGGAGATGGGTTCTTTTTTCGGGGTGGGTGGGTTATAACTTAAAAACTAAAGATTATTCCAATGTAACACAAAATAGCTAAAACTAAAAAATAAACGCAGATTACATTTTAGGGAGTTAGCACTACTTAAGGTCATGCACCGTCATTTTTCTGCAGAACAACGTGTATGCCTGGCAATTATCACTAATTCTCAAGGCGGTGAATTTAGTTTGAAACTTTTACAGGAATAAATACATGAAATACATGAAATACATGAAATACATGAAATACAATAAATACATGAAATACATGAAATACATGAAATACATGAAATACATGAAATACATGAAATACAATAAATACATGAAATACATGAAATACAATAAATACATGAAATACATGAAATACAATAAATACATGAAATACAATAAATACATGAAATACATGAAATACAATAAATACATGAAATACATGAAATACAATAAATACATGAAATACATGAAATACAATAAATACATGAAATACATGAAATACATGAAATACAATAAATACATGAAATACATGAAATACAATAAATACATGAAATACATGAAATACATGAAATACATGAAATACATGAAATACAATAAATACATGAAATACATGAAATACAATAAATACATGAAATACATGAAATACATGAAATACATGAAATACAATAAATACATGAAATACAATAAATACATGAAATACATGAAATACATGAAATACATGAAATACATGGAATACATGAAATACATGAAATACATGAAATACAATAAATACATGAAATACATGAAATACAATAAATACATGAAATACATGAAATACATGAAATACATGAAATACATGGAATACATGAAATACATGAAATACATGAAATACAATAAATACATGAAATACAATAAATACATGAAATACAATAAATACATGAAATACATGAAATACAATAAATACATGAAATACATGAAATACAATAAATACATGAAATACATGAAATACATGAAATACATGAAATACATGGAATACATGAAATACATGAAATACATGAAATACAATAAATACATGAAATACATGAAATACATGAAATACAATAAATACATGAAATACATGAAATACATGAAATACATGAAATACATGGAATACATGGAATACATGAAATACATGGAATACATGGAATACATGAAATACAATAAATACATGAAATACATGAAATACAATAAATACATGAAATACAATAAATACATGAAATACATGAAATACAATAAATACATGAAATACATGAAATACAATAAATACATGAAATACATGAAATACATGAAATACATGAAATACATGGAATACATGAAATACATGCATATTTTTAATTAAACAAAGAGTATGAAAGTATGTTAAACAAGTCATGTCTAATCACACTAGTTGCGGTAGCCACTCTACACAGACTCAAAATTAATCCTCAAATAGATTTAGTAATGCCATCTACTTGGGACATTTTTCCCAAGGCCATCTAGTCATGGTCACAGAGTATACAATTTTACAAAAAGTAAGAAAGTTGTAGAAACGGTCTGAAAAAAAAGCAGTTATCATTTGGCAAAATGAAAATAGATGTTGAAATATTTTTGGTTTGCAAATGTATGCGTGAGGAACAGTCAAACAATGTGCATGCAAATATCAGAGTAATATTATTATGTAACTGACGTATATGAGACACAGTCTAGTGAACATTTTTAGAAACAATTACATGCAAAATATTAACTGAAAATACATCAGAAAAAAGCAATAAACCTATGCATATACATATTTAATTAAGTCCATTTTGTTTAGTTTATATGTGCAATAACTAATTCTAATGTTTGATTGAGCTGAACTGGTAAAAAAGATCAATTTTCGAATATTCTAAAACTGCCATAAATGCTTTTAAAAGATAAACTGTGTAAAAAAAAATTATTAATTCAAAATGTATTACAACTCGCACTTTTCATTGTAGCACAAGCAAAATGGTTTTTTTTTTACACTAGCGAGAAGCAAAAACATAATATGTCACACTGATCATCGGAAGAAAAGTTTCAAGAAACTCTGTATGTTTACTTCCACCTCAAAATTTTTTAAAATTTAGTTTTATTTGTGAATAATTAAAACTAAGATCAACAGCTGTCATACTGGTGTACAAGTTAATAGCGTTTGATCACAATATCCTTAAACCAATTGCAACCTGTATTATAGCTTTTTACTTGGGCAACAATCATTCAATTGAGGGAAGTAAGGGTAGGGCCTGAGAGAGTTAAGGGGTTTCTTTCAAACCATAATGGGTTTGGAGTTTTTTGTTTGGTTTACCTCAAAAATAATGTTTTTGTTAACAACTGTAATGTATATAATCAAGGATTTTTTTTTTTAAAGTTCGAGCGAAACTTTTTTTTATACAAAGTAACTCCTCCAACAAATCCCAGCCACCTGCTCCCTCCAGGAAATTTAATCCTTAAGTTCATCTCCACTGTTGGAATTATAGAGAGTAAATGAAGAATATCGACTTGAACTTGAAAATTATATATATATATATATATATATATATATATATATATATATATATATATATATATATATATATATATATATATATATATATATATATATATATATATATAAGAATACTGGATTTATAACTTAAAATATACAATTTACAAAAGTATACAAAAATAAGAACAATAATATATAAAGATTTACATATTTCTGCAGATAATAGTTTTAATTTCTCACGGTGTCATGATTCAGTGGTAATATGTTTTGAAAGTCACGATTACGATGAACACGTCAATGGAAGGTAATACAATGAACATACCAAGCCATATATAACTTAATTAAGGGACCAGGATTTCCTTACACGCATGTGCACAGTATAAGGACGGTACAAGTACAATACAGTTCGTGGGAATACACACATATCTTGTCCGACGGTATTGTTGAAGTTCATTAATTACTTGTAAACATGGTTCTAGTTACAACAATCTGAAGTCAACAGTACACAAGTTCAAAACCTTCATGGTTATCAATTAAAATTAATATAGTAACTGTCATCGTGATCTTTCATTTTTTGGGGGTACTGCTAACATTTTGAGTTCCAAAGGTCATCATGCTTTCAGTCAAAGACATCAGAATTGTATTAATATTCTTTTATTACAGTCTACTTTTATATTTCTCAGACAGAATAAAGCAATTAGGGTTTATCGGCACATAAACACATTGGTGGTTACATCATGTCCAGAAAATGGGAGCTTAATGCCTTTGTCATGCACACCGCGGAGCAGCCGACCCGAGCTGGCCTCGTCAAGTACTGAACTTACGACCCTTGAATTACGTATCCAACGCTCATCCACATGAGCATACAAATTCCCTGAGTACAACAGCAATGACCACAATAACGTCAAAAAGAGGCAGCAGTGGCACAATCGTGCTGAGATCCAAACATTCGCAATTTGCATAAAGTCTTACAATTAATTATCATCCTTGCGATAGGTTATTTTTTGGGGTGGGTGGGTGTGTTAATTCATTTAGTTTAATATTTTTATATCGTCACAAATGTTGATTATGTACAAGAAAGATATACATAATCATTCTTGCTGACTATCACTGGCTTTCGCTCATTAGTAGAAAAATAGTAATAAACATAGTACGATGATGGGATAAATATGATAAACAAATGCGGAGGAAAAGACAACAGAATTAAAGAAGCAAGATATTGACCTTTTGACCTATTGATTGGAAACTATCAAGGGATGTGGCTAGCTACCGCAACACAAGATACAAAGGTAAAACAATAAACAACAGAAACCTTGGAATTTTCTGGACTATATGTTTCGAGAATTTCGTGTCATGAGAAATGTATTGATTGTCATACGATGTAATCTACTAATGGAATAGGCTTTGTTTTCGGGGGTGGGGTTGGAGGTTGGATGATGGGAGATCGGGTCTGGAATGGGATTATATTCATCCTATTTAGTGCTGCTCTGTAATAACTTGTACAAAGATAAAAAAATAAAATAAAATAGAGACAAACAGTCATACATACAATTATAGTGTTATAAAAGATATACAATTTAACAATTGAAAAGAAAATTATACAATTTTATATAATACATTGGTATTAAGGTTATTAGGATACAAAGTATCTATTTTATGAATCTATAAGTCTATTCATGTCTCCATGCACGATATCTATTGGCATGAAATAAAAATAGAGTAGACAGGGATTATTGGTGTTAAAATGTGTAGAAATATTAGACGAAAACTGAGTATCTTTATAATTTTTAATATGAAAGCGATGATTATTCATTCTTTTAGAAACTTGTTGAAGTGTTTGTCCAACATATTGCATGGTACATTTTTGACAGGTTATCAAATAAACCACGTTAGTTGATATGCAGTTAGTGTTATAACGTAGGGAAAATGTCTCTTTGTATTAGCGCTACTAAAAGGACTACTTTCTCTTATGTTTGCACATTGAGAGCATCTGTGTCTATTACATTTAGATGACGAGAATTGTCTTTTTTATTATTTTCTGTATGTTTAGTTTTAATTAAAAATCTTGTAAATTCTTGGTCTCTTACAAGCAAGAATAGGTTTATTGTTATAAAGTGATTTTACGCTGTTTTTATTTGATATGTTTAGGAGAATTATCGGCGTTTGTGTTTTGTTTTTTTTTTAATCTCGAATACAAAAGATGAAACATCAGCAGGATCAGTTCCATTATATACTTGTAAACGATGCAAAGCTCAAAAAATGAGATTGACTATTTTGATATTTTTGAAATAAATATGATAAATTTCGAAATCTTGGACTGTTTCAGTCGTTATGGGAAATTTCATAATGAAATTGTTCCCATAAGAAATTTACAATCGAACATAACTTGAATCAACAAAAGAAGCCGTCTAAACTAGTTTTGTATGTACTTTTGATGACACGCTGGATATGAGATAGATATTCATAAATAAACGCTAATACTTTCATCCATGGATGAGAAAATTTAAACGGGATTTAAGATGACGCGAAAGCTTTCCAAGTCTAAATGTCTGCAAATATATTATCACCATTGGCAGGCAAGCTGTCATAGATAACTGAATACAACGATTAGACGCAAAGTATGAATTTCAAATGAGACTAATTAACAGCTGCCAAGCATAGAATACGAGACACGGCAATCAGTTTGGTAAGTCCCGAATCATATTTGCAGGTTCCAAATGGTAACAAAGTGGGTTAAGAGTACTAATGACTTCGTTATGGTATCCCTTGTGCTCAAATTAATTTAAGAATTCTAGTATATGTGCGACACGCACCTTGATATCCACTTTCATTGACTATACATTCATAGCTACATATTCTGCAGATTTCAATTACCATATTTACTCATAAGTATAAGTCCAACTGCGAATTACACAGACCCTGATATGTGCATATGCAATTAGTTATGAATAGTCTGTGGAACAAATAACATAGACCCTGATCTGCCAGCGAATTGTGCGACATTAGATCAGGAACCATGTTGATGCATTGGAACTCCACGTATACGCGAGTTTGAACGATGTTTTCTTATAAATAAGAAACATCTTTTGGACCAATATTAAAGAGAAAGATACTTGATAGAAAAACATTCTTAATTGTTATTTCACTATCTAAATTAATAAACTCAGACTAGATGTCCAAAGCGTAGACAACTATCTTGGACAGAAAAACATTGTCAAGTTATTTAAATATCTTAGATAAAAAAAACCCTCAGACTAGATGGCCAAAGCGTAGACGACTATCTTGGACATCAAAGCTCTCAGTACGCAGTGCACGAGCAATGCAATTCCCGTTTCCGGAAAATTTCGTAAAACATTTGCTGTTGGTCTTTGATGAGCAATCATCTATTGGCTTACCAGAATACATGACAGTGCCATTGATTTATTTTTATTCTTTGAAGAAATAGAAATTGTATACATGTATATGCCAATACATACTGCATTTTTACGACTTGAATGTAGTACGATACAAAAAATGCGATGCTATAGACTGAATGTAGGTGATGCACGAAGCACGTCGATAGCCGTGACATATAGCAACGGTACAACGGTACACAACATTATTTCGAACAATATAGGACAATTTGTCATTAGTAAAGAGTATTCGAAATGCATTGATACATTATGCTTTAGGATATGTATCGGATTTAATATAAAAAGATATTTTGGATATATTAAAAATGCTTCATTTACACGTTATTTCAAAGAGCGGTTTCATAATTATTGCATTACTTATTACGTACCAAGCAATTGCTACAATCTGTAAGAAAACAGCGGGTATTCAAATTCTACCCAGTCGTATCCTAGTGTTTGACAAGAAGCATACAATTCTAGAATTAAAGCATCTCTAGGACTAAAACAAGGTTTTAATTGCAAAAACCTCGACTTCATCGTCCAAGAAACGAGCCGAATCAGCGACATTACTTCTTCCACACGATATTATGGTGCTAATGCTTCAAGTGTCACAGATGAAGCAGAAGAAGAAAATGTGGATATATACAGCACGAAGAAATGTTTTTTGTTAAGTGATATAGGATACAAAAAAAAGAAAGTCCTCCTTAAAATGAATATATTTTCATTGGATTTATATAATTAAAAACCTCAGTAAATGTTGAAGATTAACATTAGGATTGCTTGATGCGTCGTAATCACGCAAGGGTAAGGTAATACAGGTATTATTGCAATTATCTCATCCATCATTGTGAAGTCTTTTATATAACGACTGGATCTATGCTTTGTGGTCTATAGACACCATTTTTATTTCATAGGGATTGATAATGATAACGATATTGATGGCCGGACAAAATATGATCTGTTTCCGTATGCAAACCATTTGTAACATTTACCAAAGTATGAAAGCTGAAGTTTGTGACGAAGGAAAAGTTTTGAATTTGTGCGACATATAATATTAATTATGTTTATTATTTAAAAATGTTGCTTCAAACGCCGGTCCTTGAAAGAGCTTAATGGTTGTTTTAGGTTATAGCTCGAAGAAACAATGGAGTCCTGGGAATAGTACAACTCTTGAACGTCAAATTCTGTATAAAGAAGTGATTTCTAAAATTTTATACAATGCCATTACTTTTTATAGTTACTACCCAAAATTGATTGGAATGGACAAAAATAATTTAATGTCATTGTATATTGGCCAATTTATAATTTTAACTTTGCTGTCGTAATTTCATGACTGGAATAGGAGGTTCCTCAGTGACTCAGTGGTTGACGTACCAGATTCGAAACAGAAAGTGTCCGGGTCCGATCCTCAGATCCACTATCGTCGTGTGTCCGTGGGTAAAACAAAATTTGCTGCAAGGGCATCTACAAAAGATAACCAATCAAGCTTACAAACATCAATCAATTAAATAAAAAAATAGTTTCAGTAAATTCTGTTATGATACTGCTTGGAAAATGCACCTTATGGAGCTATATATATATATATATATATATATATATATATATATATATATATATATATATATATATATATATATATATATATATATATATATATATATATATATATATATATATATCAAAGATCGAGCTGTCGTTTCTCAAATACCATCTATAATCGCTTAAAATTCAAGCCAAACTAAAAGGAGCAAAGGTCCTGATCTGCCGTAGCATTATGTGCATGTAGTTCAGGTTCTATGTTGTTTGTTTTAATGATTAATTCCAACAAACTGCACATACCCAAGCCTACCAGCGCATTGTGCACCGACAGATCTGACTCGGTGCAAATGCAGCAGGACTCGTATAATAAGCGATTAGATATGGTAATCTCCTCTTGTTAAGCCTTGAAATAAGAAACCAAAAGGATACTCCTACCGTAAAAGCAATAACTGTCATCCTATTACAAGCTAACGATCGTGTCCCATTAACTCGACAACTGTATTCCTTGTTTCCAGGAAACATTCCTGACGAGTATTATTGCTTCTGTGATTAACAGTCATGATCCCAAATTCTGAGTGAAGTCCAACATAAGTTCCAAACAACGTGGGAGACTTGACATCAATAATTTTTCATGAAGCTGGCTTATTATCTTAAGCGGTAAGATGTGTTCAATATCCAGACGAGGAAGCTGACACTTAAATGACACCGTCTGTACTCGCTTATAAGTCGAGACCAAATTTAAACTTCACAGACCCAGATAAATCGGCAGATCTAGGTCTGCAGATTGTTGGGAGCAATCAGTAGAATAAACAACATAGACCCTGATCAGCAGGCACATTGTATTAAGGCAGATCACGATCTTTGTTTTTGGCCGTTTGTCGTAACTTATAAGCGAGCACAATACGGAAACAATATGGCATAGCCCTTAATAAGACTGTTTTACGACAACACTTCGACCGTAGCTTATGACGTGATGTTACATAATCTTCTTGGTCATCCGTTAGACACAACTAAGTTTTTTGTCCTTAGCCATAAATGTCACAAAGTACGATAAGACTTCCGTAAGCATAGAACAAATGCACAAATGGGTCAATCGAATCGAAAACTTCTACGATATAATTTAAAATATTGACATTCACGAGAAAATTAATACATTAACGAGAAAATTATAATAGATTGTTAGTTCTTCGGAAGTAATACCTTGACAACATATCGACCATATAACCATAGAAAACAAAAGTATGTGGCATAATATTAATATGAACCAGGAAAATACTTTTCTGACTGAGTACTATATATATATATATATATATATATATATATATATATATATATATATATATATATATATATATATATATGCATGCATGCATGCATGCATGCATGCATGCATACATACATACATACATAATACATACATACATACATACATACATACATACATACATACATACATACATACATACATACATACATACATACATACATACATACATACATACATACATACATACATACATACATACGCACGCACGCACTCACGCACGCACACACACACACACACACACACACACACATACATACATACATACATACATACATACATACATACATACATACATACATACATACATACATACATACATACATACATACATACATACATACATACATACATACATACATACATACATACATACATACATACATACTCTGATCTGTCGAATTTTGAAAACTCTTAGAAGCATTGGTTAAATGAATTGTATCAAAGTCAACTTAATTAAAGTAGAAAAAGCTAGAGATAGTTAGATGATTATTTTCATTTCATCTCTTAACGTCAAAGGAAATTTGTTACACGCGACGAAACTTGATAGAGTCATATGCTATGGTACAAGGGTATGACATAAGACTATTTCCCAAAATCAACCGTTTAAAGGGAGAAGCTTGGCAATAATTGATTGTTCAAAGCAACGTTAATTACGGCATGATTAGCTGTCTTGACAATCAAAAATTCTACGGATAAGGTTTAGGAAACAGTCTATTCTGATTGGTCAATAGTAATTTATGGGCGTAACTCTGTAAGGAATTAAAGGTTTTGCTTTGGAGAAATTATTCAGTCTTCAATCTTTCTTGAAAGATGTTAGGGGTCAACTCTGGGAAACGTGAAAAACGTATCACGTGTTTGCAATAAAGCGTGAGTTATCTCAGAAAGTAGACAAACTCTACATTTGAGGTTCGTTGGAAACGTATAAGAAACGGCAAAAGGAAACTTCTTTCCTAAACTCTCCCAAGATTCTGGAACTCTCCTGAGATTCCCTGAATATTCCTGTACCAATTCCAAGTACCAGAGCAAATTCTGAGCCGATGTCTAGGTCCAGGAAATATAGTAAAATCAGAGTTCGACCGGCAAGAGTCCAGGTCCAGACAACTAGACAAAGAGTGGCAGAACAGGGACGAACGGAAGATTCGATGTCCGGATAAGATAGGTGATGATGTTACTCATCGTTGCACTCAAAGGTCACATCTCGTAGGCAATGACGAATTGAATTGATTCTGTCATTGACAAGTAACAGTAAAGAAAATTTGTATTTTTTATTTGAGTACATGTTATTACATTTTTTCTTCTTTTGTAACAAAGTAATTGATTTCTTTTCATTTTAAATTCTGTTGTTCAACTGATTAAATTTTATATTTGTTCATTGAGAGTGGCTCGTTGTGTTAATTTCTTCAATATACTTCTTCAGAGACCTGCATTCTTATTTCTATATATCCACACTAAGTATATTACACCGCGGGAGGTCATTCCCTAGGAACGAACCGTAGTGGCAGAGGTTCGTGTGTTTTGAATGCCGCCAATTTATCATACATACATACATACATACATACATACATACATACATACATACATACATACATACATACATACATACATACATACATACATACATACATACATACATACATACATACATACATACATACATACATACATACATACATACATACATACATACATACATACATACATACATACATACATACATACATACATACATACATACATACATACATACATACATACATACATACATACTGTCGCGGTCTACCTAGGTGGACGGATGTTTATCCAACTGACACTAATCCGATGTTTGATCTGTGGACAAACGCCGCGAGCAAGAAGCCAAGCCAGACGTAGTCGCCAAAAAGGTTCTTTGTGCAGAACAGGGCATCATAATTTACACCTAGGTGCTAATCCTTTAAAAGGACATCAAAAGAGCCATTTGTAATAAAATGGTAGGCAACTTATATTGACAGTTCCGCTGATTCACAATTTGGAAATGGTTAGTCCACCGCATCCAATCAGAATTAAGCTAGTGGGTGGGCATACCTCTAAGTTTCGAGGATATCAAACTAACTCCATCCCAGAATTATTTAGTACGCACTCATAAATTTGGCGTGAATCGCAGGAAAAGATTGCGAACAAAAAGAAAGCTTCAAAAAGGTAGATATTTGTTTGATTTTGACTCACACATTGCAACGCCGTAACTGTAAGTACTAATATTATGTTTATGCAATTACTAATAGTATTGTTAGAATGAAGAATTACTTTGTAGAGTTTCATTTGTGTACTTATTTGAGATTTGTATTGGAGTTAGGAAATGATTTATGTAAGCAAGATTTTGAATGTATGTTTGAATATGTTCAGAGCATAGATAGTTGCATATTTATATATTTGTACGATTTGTGGTGCAAAATAGATGTGTTGGTTATTATGTACTGATGCGAATCAATTATCGTTGCCTGTATACGAGTAATTGATATCGTGCTTTATGATGTGTTATTATGTTATGATTTTACATTTTGTTTACCATTCATGAATGTATGAGTATTTCGGTGGGAATTGATACGTGACCCATGAAATTAGATAGCCTTATCTGATAATAAGTTATCTGGGTAGTGTGAGTTTATGTGCCAAGCAAAATAGTACACCCTCCTTGTGTTTTATAGGAAGCTTTCCGGGTGGGATAACTTCAGTTAGAAGGAGAGTCCCGAGAATCTGAGAGAGAAGACTGAAGTAAGACTGTCGGTACAGTCAGGGTCGACGGATTGGAGTCGACGGTTCGACGAGAAAGTCGACGGAAAGGGAAGTGGAGGTGGAGAGGAATTTAGAAGGAGCAAAGGAGGAGTAGAAGTGGAGAGGAAAGTCGAAGGAGTAAAGAAGGAGTGCAAGAGAAATTTAGAGAGACAGATGAGTAGAACCAAGGACAGGGCGAAATTCTCACACTGATTCAGATGATGAAATAGGCACAAAGGGTCGAACGATTGGGAAGCTCGGATGTTGAAGTTTTATTATTAATTAAATTGTTTTATTTAATTCACCCCTTTGTACTTTTGTATTTAACTGTTTAATTTCACCCTTTAGTACTTTTGTATTTAACTGTCGGTATTGCTGACTGGGGGCTCAGAACCATATTCACCTACTTAACTTCTGAACCATAATCGAGCCTGGGTGGGTGCCATACCTAAATAAATATTGGAAACACCCCACCCCATTTTCATATAACCAAAGCCATACACGGGTATAAAAATAATTAATTAAACCCCATAACACTCTAGAGTATAACTAAACCCTGTCGTTACACATACATACATACATACATACATACATACATACATACATACATACATACATACATACATACATACATACATACATACATACATACATACATACATACATACATACATACATACATACATACATACATACATACATACATACATACATACATACATACATACATACATACATACATACATACATACATACATGTTGTTGTTCGTCCGTCGAGTCGACGAAGACCACTCTAATCATCAGTGAGTTGGAGGGACTGGTACTATTCTGTGTGTGAGCAAGTGGATGATATGGCCAATCCTTGCACGGAAGTTTCGGTTGCAAAAGGAACACGAAATGATTGGGACATATCCATGAGGGTTGCTGGTACGCACTTTTCTGCCTTGCCTCTTCAACTCTGCAGCTGTTATCCTGCTCGATTCGCACAGCTTGGAGCCTTTGTGCAGATAGGATCGCCAAGTGACACGATCTCTAGCTGTTTGCTCCCATAAGTCAGGGTATATGTTGAATGCTTTCAATGCAGCTTTTGGATTGTCTTTGAAGCGTTTTTTCTGACCTCCGTGTGATCGCTGTCCTTGCTGGAATTTGCCAAAGAAGAGTCTCTTAGGTAGCCGGTGGTCTGGCATGCGTACATGTCCCGCCTAGCGTAGCTGGGACTGCATCAGGATGGTGTGAATGCTGTAGAGACCTGCTTGGGCGCGTACCTCAGTGTCTGGGACTTTGTCCTGCCATTTGATGTTGATTATTTTCTTAAGACATGTGATGTGAAAGTGGTTCAGCTTCCTAGCTATGCGTTGTTACACCGTCCACGTTTCGCATGCGTAGAGTAATGTGGGGAGTACAACTGACCTGTACACCTTTAGTTTGGTCGTGATGCTGATGCCTCTTCTATTCCAGACATTCGGATACAATATGCCAAAAGTTGCGCTGGCTCTGGGAATGCGAAGGTTCATCTCGTCGTCAATAGTGATACTCTGTGAAAGTGTGCTGCCAAGGTAGGTGAAGTGGTTCACTACGTTGAGCTTTTGGCTGATGACTGTGATGTTGGGCTCAGTATAGGACTTTCACGGGGCTGGCTGATGCAGTACTTCAGTCTTCCTAGTATTGATGGTGAGACCAAAGCTTGTGCAGGAACTGGAGAACTTGTCAACGCTGTATTGCAGGTCTGCTTCTGAGCTAGCATTTAGGGTACAATCATTAGCAAATAAGAACTCCCTGATGATGTATGTTATAACCTTGGATTTCGCTTGATGCCACCTGGGGTTGAAGGTTTCCATCTGTACGGTACCTGATGCCGACTCCAACTTCTCTGAAAGCATTAGTCAGCATAGCGGAGAAAAAAGACTGAACAGTGTTGGTGCCAGAACACATCCTTGTTTGGCGCCATTGGTTACTGGGAATGGTTCAGATGACTCTCAATTTTCCTGGACTCGCGCCTGCATGCCGTCCTGGAATTGCTGAACCATGGATATAATTTTTTCGGACATCCAATCTTGGCCATTACCTTCTATAATCCTTCTCTGCTGACAGTATCAAAATCCTTTGTCAAGTCGATGTAGATCGAGATAAGGTCATTGTTTTGCTCTTGACGTTTCTCTTGTAGCTGTCTTGCAGCAAACACGATGTCAACAGTCCCACGTTTTTTCTTTTCTTTCGGAATCCACACTTGCTTTCTGGCAGGAGTCCCTGATCAAGATGCAAGGTGAGGCGGTTCAGTAAGATTCTGGCGTGTATCTTTCCTGCGATTGAGAGCAAGGGAATACCCCGAATGTTGTCTCAGGCCTGTCGGTTTCCATTGGGTTTGTACAGGTGGATTATTGAAGCATCTTTGAATTTCTGCGGGAGTGTCTCTTGCTGCCACATCAGTAAAAACAGTTCGTGGAGCCTTTCAATCAGGGCTGTATCCCCATTCTTGTAGACTTCTGCTGGGATGGCATATGAGCCGGGAGCTTTGCCACTGGAGAGTATCTGAGCCTGGAGCTTTGCCACACGGAGCAGCAGTGGAGTCAGGCAGCCCCGTGAGCGACGGAGTATCCCACTTTAGAAATGCACTGCTTACCTCTTTGGCATGTTGAAGGGGCTAGAAAAGGAGTCCTAAACATTGCCTGCACAAAACACCCCTAGCCAGCTTACCGCGGTTGTTGTGGAACCTACTTCAGCGGTCGAAAAAAAATTAAAAGAAGAAGACGAGGATTGTTCCTATTTCACTTGTTGCATTGAATGTGCGCACCTTACTGAGCCGAGATGACACGTAAAGACCCCAGAGGCGAACCGCACTAATAGGAAAGTAACTTGCCAGATACAACGTGGACATTGCTACCTTGAGTGAGACCCGGCTTGCAGGAGAAGGTGGGCTTATTGAAAGAGACTCAGGATTCACTTTCTTTTCGAGCGGCAGAGGACGTGAAGAGCGCCTTGAGACTGATGTCGGCTTTCTAGTGAAGACAACTCTAATTGACAAACTGGCAGGACCTCCCAAGGGAGTAAACGATAGACTTATGACCATGAAACTCCCCTTCTTGTCTGGAAGAGAACACTTTATCATCATCATTTGCTACACTCCAAACATGACCGACGCTGATGAAGTGAAGGCCAAGTTCCATGAGGATCTTCACTCCGTTATTTCTGATGTTCCGTTGACAGATAATCTAGTCATTCTTGGCAACTTCAATGCAAGAGGTGGATGTGATCACGTTGCCTGGGATGGTGTGCTAGAAAAGCATATAGTTGGTCACTGTAACAGCAATGGCCTCCTCCTTCTCCAGATATGTGCAGAGAACGAACTGCTGATCACCAATACAGTCCTCCGCCTCTCTACCCGTAACCGAACGTCATGGATGCACCCTCGCTCTAAACACTGGCATCTCATCGACTACGTCATTGCCAGGAAGAGGGACAGGCGGGATGTGCGTGTGACGAAGTCCTTGTGTGGCGATGACTGCTGGACAGACCAACACCTCATCATCACCAAGCTCAACATCCGCATTCAGACCAAACGACGCTCATAGGGAAAGAAGGCTCCCAAACGACTGAACATCACCAAGTTGAAACACTCTAGTACCAAACAGTCGCTCGCAGATGCCCTGGAAGGACGTCTGAATTTTACTCCTCAGGCAAATCAGAATGTGGAGACCGAAAAGGCGGCATTCAGAGAGCTGGCCTACACCACATCTTCGGATATCCTAGGACCCTCAAATAGAAACCACCATGATTGGTTTGATGAGAAATGCGTTGAGATCAGCAGTTGCTGGAAGAGAAACTCCACATCCATCAAACCTACCTCAACAACCCCAATTCCACCTCCAGCAAACATGCATTCATCAACATAGGCAGAACTGTTCAGCAAAGTCTCCGTAAGATGCGAGACGCTTGCCTTAGCAACAAAGCTGATGGAGATACAGTGCTACGCAGACAAGCTTGACATGAAGAACTTCTACAATGCCCTGAAAGAAGTGCATGGACCTAGAACCTTTGGATCATCAACCCTTCTCAGCACAGAGTTTAATGCTCTAATTAATGACAAACAGAAATTTCTTGAAAGATGGGCAGAACATTTTGAGAGTGTCTTGAATTGCCCGTCATCCTTCAACGATGCAACCATCAAACATCTTCCTCAATTGCACATCAACGAAGCACTGGATGGCTCTCCAGCCTTGCTTGAGACACAGAAAGCGATATATACATGCATACATACATACATACATACATACATACATACATACATACATACATACATACATACATACATACATACATACATACATACATACATACATACATACATACATACATACATACATACATACATACATACATACATACATACATACATACATACATACATACATACATACATACATACATACATACATACATACATACATACATACTGTGGTAAATTGGTGGCGTTCAAAACACACCAACCTCTTCCACTACGGTTCGTTGCTAGGGAATGACCTCCCGCGGTGTAATTTACCTAGTGTGGATGGATAGAAAGAAGAATGCAGATCTCTGAACAATTATGTTTAAGAAATAAAGAACGAGCCCCATTTCAATGAACAAATATCAGCTTAACAACAAAATTTCAACTGAAAAAATTCAATTTTTTGCTACAAAAAAAGAAAGAATAAGATGTACTAACATGTACCCAATAAAACAATACAAATTTTTACTTTACTATTACTTGTCAGTCATAGAATGAATTCAGTTCATCATAGCCTACGAGTTGTGACAGTGAAATCAACGATAAACGACATCATCACCTATTTTATCTCGACCTCAAATTTTCCGTTCCTTTCTGCACTGCCAACCCTTGTTTTGTAGTCTGGACCTGGACTCTTACCAGTCGAACCTTTAACGATTTGACAAACTTCTCTAGACCTGGATATCGGCTGGGGATTCTTCTGCTGAATGTCTTTGGAATTTGCAAAGGAAATTTTCAGGAAGCTGTTTCCTTTATATATATATATATATATATATATATATATATATATATATATATATATATATATATATATATATATATATATATATATATATAATGTTATGGAATAGACAATATGTCACCTTTCCAAGTATATATGTATATTTGTACATTAACCCGGCTCAGAAAAAAAAATGCATAATTCTGTCTTACTCATTCGATCACTAATTTCTATGTTTACAAACAGAGACGGCCATTACATGCATCCTGCCCTTTATTCGGGTCACGATAGCGGGGCTCCTTCAAATTTCGCTTTCCGCTCGCACGTATGTGCCCGTATTTAACACCCCTTGACTTCTTGCATTAAACTATTTAGCAGTGTTAAATTACATATGGCTTAGCCTCTCAAATCTAACTATTCTAAAATAGTTGTAGTGATCAATTTAATGTTACGAACTAGTATTTCAATATACACTCAATAGATCAATTGAATGTTACGAACCAGTATATGAATATACGCTCAATACATGGCATACTAGACAAAGATTTAATTCATAAATCTACGAACATTACTGTGATAAATTGGTGGCGTTCAAAACACACCAACATCTTCCATTACGGTTCGTTTCTTTGGAATAACCTCCCTCGGTGTAATTTACCCAGTGTGGATGGTTAAAAAAAACTGCAGATCACTGAACAAATATATTGAAAAAATAAAACAATGACCTCCCTTTCAATGAACAAATATAAAATTTAATCAGTTCAACAACAGAATTTCAAATGAAAACAAAATAAATTTCTTTGTTACAAAATAAAAAAAAATATACTAACATGTACTTAATAACAGCAATAAGAATTTTCACGTTACGACTATTTGTCAGTGACAGAACTAAATCAGTCTCGTCATAGCCTACGAGTCCTTACCTTTGAGTTAATCGATGAACGACATCATCACCTATCTTATCCAAACATCGAATCTTCCGTTCCTTTCTGCACTGCCAACCTTTTTCCAATCGTCCTTGACCTGGACCCTTGCCAATCGATACTTGAAAGATTTGACGATGTCTCTAGACCTTGACTCCGGCTGGGGATTCTTCTGATGAATTCTTCCGTAGAATTTGTTCAGAATCTTTCAGGTACTTGAAATTTTTACAGGAATTTTGCCATTAAGCTGCTTCCTTTGCCGATTCTTATTCGTTTTCAACGAACTTCCACTGTACAGCCTGTCTCCTATATGAGACAACTATCTGACCCCTTACTTAATCACGGGAACATACTTTTTACGCTATCTGAGTCTCTTCTGACTTCTTGAAGACTGAAGCAATTTTTCTCAAGTAGGACCATTAATTCCTTACAAGAGTTACGCCCGTAAGTTTCCATTAACCAATCAGAATCGACTGTTTCCTAAATTCTCTTACATAGAATGTTTGATTGGCGAAGCAGCTAATCATGCCGCAATTAAAGTTCTTCTTTGAATAATCAATTATTGACATGCTTCCACTTTAAACCGGTCGATTTTGGAAGAGTGTTATGCCAAAACTCATGTACCATAACAGGTGACTCGGTCAAGTTTCGTCGCGTGGAACAAATTTCCTTTGACTTTCAGAGATGAAATTGAAATAATCATATAACTGTCTCTAGCCCTTTCTACTTTAATTATGTTGACTTTGGTACAATTCATTTAATCAATACCTCTAAGAGTTTTCAAAATTTGAGACATCACAAATACCCATCACATATTAGGCTGAATATTACGGAATTTTTACGCATTCTAACGTATCGAATATTCAAATATATGCAATCTTGACAATTCTCTCAATGAACATTCCAATACATGCAATCTTGTCAATTCTCCCAATGAATTGATAATTAGAAAATCGAAGAATTAAATCTCGTGACCAACATTTCACTAAAACCATGCAAAATGAAATCATACATACATACATCATAATATCAATGAATTTGCAAATAAATCAACAAATGAAATAGCATATTAAAATCTGGAAATTAAGATTGCGAACCTTTGCCGTTTTTTTTTTTCGTTTTCCACGAACCTCCAACGTATAGTCTGTCTCCTATCTGAGACGACTCTCTGGCCCTATACCCAATCACGGAAAAACGTACTTTCTACATTATCCTATAGTCCTTTCTGACTTCTTGCAAGTAAGTTTTAAGATTGAAGAATTGTTCCCCAAGTAGGACCACTAATTCCTTACAAGAGTTACGCCTGTACGTTTCCAATAGCCAATCAGAATCCATTGTTTCCTAAATTCTTTTACCTAGAATTTTTGATATACTTAGTATTCTAGCATCGTCATTTCTTCTGTCAGAACAAAAAAAATCAGATTCTAGAAATTTACAGATTTAACGGAATAGAACGACTATCAGAAGGGATAGTATATTTATCATCAGCGTTAGTAGTAAATACAATTTGTTTTAAATATGATCTAACCAATTTACTTATTATATGATGGGTCGATCCGGTGGCCAAAGTGGTCCGTCTCTGACGCGAAAGGCTGTGGTTTGAACCCCAGCCGAGTCATACCAAAAGCATGAGAATTGTACTAGCAGCTACCTTGCTTGAATCTCAACATAAAAGAGTTTAGTGCTAGGACTGGTCGGCCTATTGTCAGGATAATGTGACTGGGAGGGACATGATACTACATGTCTGCGGCATTGTGCTTCTGTATTAGATATTTAACATAAACTCTCACAATGCAGACATCGTAACGAGATTACTAAAATTGTTACTACTACGTTCAAAATTCAAATCGCACACACTCACACACATACACACAAACACACTCACACACACATACACACTGATACACAAACACACACACACACACTGTGATATCTTGTCAGTGTCTCCCGGTGACCCTCCAGATAGGGACAACAAAGACCTGCCTTTTAGCGGATGTCTAAGATATAATTACGAAAGACTGACAGTTGATATAGTCTTATTATTGTATATTGTCACCGACACCTTCTCATCTTACTAAGGAACGCACTGTAAATGACTTTCCCGTCATGGCCTTATTAAACCTGCCCTGAATAAAAACAATCTAAAATTATATTGTAACCTTAGGCTAGTATGTCTACGCACACTGTTACACAAAATACATTCTGAAATGTTAACCCAGAAATATATAGGTTTCGTCTAGCAAAGGACCGGTGGAGAACGCCTCTGACAAGGAAAAGTCATATTAGCAAAACATAACGGTTTTGCAATTTGTGTGACCCGATTCATCCATGGTACGAATGAAAGCTGCATACAAAATAAACACAGGTGTGATGTACAAATTTTTTATATTCTATTAATTGGTGATGTAAATTTATATCGTGTAAAAATGTGTGAAAATATTACAAGAATTCAGAACATTTGAATACAAAAGATAATGCCAATGGCACGTGACACTATTTTAGGCCGACAAGCAGTTGAATGGTTATCAGCTTTCTAGCCTTTGAAAGTTCGGTTTGAAAAAGAATCTGTTCAGATAATTCTATATGTATATACGTTATCCCTTGCTGGATCCAGTGCGCGTGAAATGGCTCTTATTCGCCATATTATTTTAATTTTCATATGCAGAATTCCGCGGGAGGTATAAAAGGTTTTTCAGCATCACACACACACTCTCTCTCTCTCTCTCTCTCTCTCTCTCTCTCTCTCTCTCTCTCTCTCTCTCTCTCTCTCTCTCTCTCTCTCTCTCTCTCTCTCTCTCTCTATCTATCTATCTATCTCTCTCTCTCTATCTCTCTCTCTCTCTCTCTCTCTCTCTCTCTCTCTCTCTCTCTCTCTCTCTCTCTCTCTCTCTCTCTCTCTCTCTCTCTCTCTCTCTCATCCTTTTGGTTGGTTTGACTTAACTTTTACCATCATTCATAAGTACAGAGATATTGTAGTATTACACAAACTAAAATCCTCTACGTTCTTCATTTCATAGATTTAAGTTTCGCTGCGATGGTCCGGCGAAGAGGCCTTTGGACAGTTTCATATTTAATAACATTAAACTATGTTTAATAAAAACAAAGTGAAACATTGAATATATCACATTAGGTGTAATCTGTGTCACATAACCAAGGAATTTACTGTATACTGTCAACTTGGTTTCCAACTTTGTATCCTGATAACCACTATAGATAAATCCCAAGGAAAGTGGACACGTGTCGTTACGACGAATCATATTCTTCCATGTTACTTGGTGTAATCTATATTTCAAGGTTTTAATCCAGCTCAAATTCCATTTCTCTCTCACTCCATATATCTGAGTAGTTTGTCCGTTATGCATTAAATGGGAAGAGGCAACAGAAATAAGAAAGGGTTGTGATTAAAATGTTTACCACATTAAATTAATTTAGTAAACGAGGATTATTAATATTTTTATCATTATTTTAATACATCACTATTGATCAATGTGTGTCAAGGACCAACTTTTTCGTTCGATCTATGTTTTTTTGTGCAAATGTCTGTACAACACATTAGTTATACACATGTACCATTAACGAGATTTATGGGGAACGGCCGCATTTACAGAGCCATAATGTACGGATTGATTCAGCCAAAGTCAGGAGTTATCGATATATAATTAAGTATATCGATATATAATCAAATAATAAGTTTGTTGTTTAAACTGACCGGGAAGGGGTCAAATTCTGATCGGTATAGAAAACTCTTGTCTGAAAGTTACCAGAAATCAGTTAGATATCGAGGTTTGCCATACGAACTACATTGTTTCGACATTGTTTGGGCTGGAAGTGTATTTCATTCCGATTGGTTACGCTGTGATTGTGGAAATAGAAAATTTTGAAATTAGTCTTCGCTTTTTCCTACGGGAGGAAAGTACAAAGACTCTGAGCTAATTTAGAAGACATTCGCTCGTAGAAAATCATCCAGGGAAAAGAATTGTCTAGGCAAATTGATAGACACGTTCTGGAAGTAAGAGCTTGGGAACACAAAGTATTTGCAACAATCTTATGTAATTCGTTGATATCACTATGATGATTTTTAGGATTTATTTCAATGTATCTGCATGACTTTTGTTTGTTAAGTTCGTAGATTTAATTTCTTCATATGGCATGCCTGTGTTGAGTTCGTTTATCAGAGTCCGTAAAATGATATTTTCCATTATACAAACATTGATGCCTTGTTGAATTTATAGTTCGTTTACTAGTGGAAATTATGTATTTAGAATTGTATTCCTTATTGTGATAAATTGGTGGCGTTCAAACCACATCAAACTCTTCCACTACGGTTCGTTGCTAGGGAATGACCTCCCGCGGTGTAATTTACCCAGTGTGGATTGATAAAAAGAAGAATGCAGATCTCTGAAGAAGTATATTGAAGAAATAAACACAACGAATCCTCTTTCAATAAACAAATATAAAATTTAATCAGTTTAACAACAGAATCTAAATGAAAAAAAATCAATTTCTTGGTTACAAAAGAAGGAAAAATATACTAACATGTACCCCCAAAAAAGCAATACTAATTTTCTTTGCTTTTACTATTACTTGTCAGTAACACAATTAATTCAATTCGTCATTGCCTACGAGATGTGACCTTTCATTGCAACGATGAGCGACATCATCACCTAAATTCTTCGGACATTGAATCTTCCATTCGTCCTTGCTCTGCCAACCTTTGTCTTATTCGAGATCAAATATGACCTCTGTAATATTACTATTTTAATGAAAATTTAAACTAGCATCGCAGCTAAATTAAACTTAGTCTCATTTAAACTTTAGATTTAAATATACTTTGTATTTATTTGTATTTTGGTAAATGAAAATTTAAATAATTTACTTTTGGTTTTGTAATTCACAAAATTTCGTTAACAATTCAATTACACTACGACTTTGTCGTAAATGCAATTAAACCGGTCCTTCCTGTCAGTGTTAGAGGTGAGATGATATGACATTCCCACTCCTTATGGCGTTTCAGTTATCATTATCGAGGAGATGATCATTATCAGTTATCATTATCCGAGTGTTATTGCTCGGATGTAGTAAACCATAAAAAGAGAACTCTGAGCAGATATAAAAAATAGAACAATACGAGCCCCAAGCACGAAAATTATAACAATCTGATCAATGATATCAACAAAATGAAACTGAAAATGACATTGAAAGATTCACTTTCTCTTAGAAACAGAATAAACAAATAGCTGGCTACCATAAAAAACTGACTAACTTCGCGAAGGAGATTACTTGAACCTTGAATTTCTTCTGGGAAACATTTAGCTTGGCCATTCAAGATTAACTTTCTCCAACTGTCAAAAATATTAACACTCCCATCAATGTCAGAATAAGTCTCACTATACCGCTTTATTAATAACTTTTGAGGCAAACATCATTAAATGATACCAGTTTTAAAAGGCCCAAGATTTTCCCCCAAATTTTAGCTCTGGTTGCTCTTAGCTTTGTCATTTTCCGTTACATGACTTTAAGTTAACATGATTCTAATTAAAATTCACTTATGCCTCCAAACAAGAGAGGTTAATTATCGCATGATGAAAATTATTGCGAGCCTAACCCATACATCAATCTAAATTGTTACGTGTCACGATGACTATGGGAAATTACTTGAAACGTCGAATTTCGTTTTAAAAGAAAGGTTAACCATCGCAAGCAACCCGTTTATTGCGAACATAGCCCCTCCCCCCGGTTACGTGTCACGCTGAACTCGAAAGAATGTACGGCGCAATTACCAGCACAATTTAGCAACAATAAATGATCCCAAACAATTTAATTGAATATGAAATTTAGAAGACTAAAAACACACAGTGAAGCATAGGTAGTCCTGAAATTTGAAGGGAATTCAATAATATAGAAATAATATATCGTTTCAGATGAACTAACAATGAAGCAGTTTTTCCCATCTAGATAACGCATATGACATACTTGCAATAGTTAATTATACTGCACCTGCAACGATAACAATGCACCAGCAACGACAGTTCTGCTCATTTGCAACGATACAAATGGAGGAAGCAGGAACAAATGGATGCAAATGGAGAAAGTAGGATTAATGGTTTTCCGTTTCTCTAATATTTAACTAAAATGTGGCAATGATAGCATTCTTTCAGATAATAATCACAGGTAATGTCCAAAAGTTTTAATTTTACCTTAACTTCCGAAACAAAACGGATTCCTTCATGACTGGCTGTAAAACTGACCAAATTGACAACAACAAGGATATAGTGACCTACTTATCACGTTCTAGTGTTCATATATTCATCATTTTAACTAAGATGTAGGTACTATCACAAGTCCCCTCACCCAACCCCGTACACTATTCATTGAGATAGAGGTTAATCTTAGATGCCTAGTGACTCGTTATCTGAGTTATTGCTGAACTTCCTCGATGTAGGTCTAGTGATATTTAATCGCACCATAAATCGTTCTACATACAACCGTTTCAAACTTTCTAAATATAGCATTGGTTGAGGTCATGCAGAGTTCTAAATATGCATGGCATCATTAATCCACATTGTCGTGTGCACAAAATTCACATATAACAATGTAATTCTGCACCGGTCTGCGATTGACACCTTAGACAACTAAAACTGATATAGCAAAACACCCTTACAACGACATGCAACGATAAGTATTTTTTTCTTTCTTTTTTAAGTTAATGCATTTAATGAAGCTACATAAAACGTATCACCTAGTTTTAAACGTGTTCTAATTTACAATCTTAAAACAAACAAAAAAACAGTCATCATGAATTTAAGCTGACAGTGGGTTTCTTATATGGAAACTGAAAATGCATATAGGATGAGAGCTTTGGATTTTACTGTTGCCGATTAAGCTACCAAGTCAAAATTAAATTATTCATATAATAACAAATAACAAAAATAAAAATGAATTAAACGACAACAATTGCTAGTAACGTGAATTATGATTCAACAAATTTAATACAACCAAGGGCCTATCACATTTTATCTCGAATATTTTAGAGCCCATATATCGCCCTGTAAAGATCTTGTTCCTTGTAATTTTTGCCCGTAACGTTGTTAAATTCATTAACGAAAAGAAAAGAAGAAAAAAATAATAATGCTCGGCGCAATTTGAGAATTTTCACTATGTATGTATGTATGTATGTATGTATGTATGTATGTATGTATGTATGTATGTATGTATGTATGTATGTATGTATGTATGTATGTATGTATGTATGTATGCATGCATGTATATGTGTAAGTAGGAAGGTAGGTATGTTTTTGTGTATGTTGGTGTTGGTGTTTATAATATTAATGTAGCTTTTTAAAAATTTTCAGTCATATCGCTACGATCTCTGCAGTGTGGCAGTTTATAGTGATGTCTAGCACTGATGCATCATGCCGCAGACATATATCACGATGTCCCACCCAGTCACATTATCCTGACACCAGACCAACCAGTCCTAACACTAACCTCTTAATGCTGAGCGCCAAGTGAGGCAACTGTTAGTACCATTTTTGTAAGTCTTTGGTATGATTCGACGGGTATCAAACCCACGGCGTCCCGCATCTGCGGCGGAAGCACTAACCACTAGGCCACCGGAGAGGTTAAATTTGTGCATGTAAGAAGGTATGTATGTATGTATGTATGTATGTATGTATGTATGTATGTATGTATGTATGTATGTATGTATGTATGTATGTATGTATGTATGTATGTATGTATGTATGTGTGTGTGTGTGTGTGTGTGTGTGTGTGTGGATGGATGGATGGATGGATCTACTGCTCTTTGAAGTCGTATTTTCTTATTTGATTATGTGTGTCGTTACTAGATAGCACACGCTTTACCATGCAAACATAGATCTGGTCAGAAATAGCGTATTTCTTTGCTCCAGGTATTAAGGAAAACCGCTATAAGCAAATGACCCGTTTCTCAGGTGTGTGTGTGTGTGTGTGTGTGTGTGTGTGTGTGTGTTTTAATCAACTATAGCCGTCTAAGTGTGTATATGTGTGTAATTTACAGTACCACAGCAATGGAAAAGCATACACCGTATTCTTTTGCATTATCCACTTTATGCTCTTTCGTGAGGTATATTTTAAGAATGTCCTGGAACTACAATGAAAATATAACATTAAATTCCTTATTACTACTGTTTTTTTCCTCTAAATTCTTAAGTAAATGACAAAGTAACAAGTGTATAATTGCAAGCATTCTGAGATCAACGCTGGAACAACATTCATTGTACAATGGGTTGTAATAAAGTAACAACCATTAAGCTATAAATACACGTTTATTTCTTCTATAACAAACAAGTTTTGGAATTGTGTTCAATCATATATTCTTTCATTAAAAAATATTAAATTGGTTGCAAGGTACAAACTGATTTCCAACATTCGAACATCTTTGACAAATTGAATTGCCTGCTTGTAAAATCGTGATCAGTTGTACAAGCGTGCATTCAGGAATCCATTATTACGGAAATTAAGGTACAAAATCTGAATCTTCAAGATATTCCACTTGACTATGACCAGTAGCATCATTGTTTGTTTTTTTGTTTTTTTTCTATATGAAAAAAGCAGAGACAGCGATAATGAGCTTTCTTCCAAGCTCAAAGCAGAGACAGCGATAATGAGCTTTCTTCCAAGCTCTGCTGTTCGTAACGTTGCCTGTAGTGCGCTATAATAAACCAGTACGGTAAACGTGTCGCTGAAATACGTTACCGGCGTACAATGAACAGTTAGTTATACTGTTAAACAGACGTATCTACAGTGCAGTAATAATAAAACCTTATTGTAGTACGGTGAAGATAATTGGAGCTTCATATTGAATCAGCACATTGCGTTATGCCTCTCATTTCGTAACTTTGATACAAGCATACGACTCCACGCCTGTGTTAAGTATGAAATAGGCCTGACATCGTGTGTGTGTGTGTGTGTGTGTGTGTGTGTGTGTGTGTGTGTGTGCGTTATCGACCTTATCGCAATTTTTTAAGCACAATATAAAATATGGTCTGTGACCAGTTTAAATGGTGGAGGAAGAACCATGGAAAACCGTGGAAAGAACCACCGACACAAGGGAGCTACTTGTACGCTTTCTCACCTGCACCACATTGGCCGAGCCTGCGACTCGAACACACGCAGAGGTGAGGTGGCAGTGATACGTAACAGTGAATGCTTTAGTTCGGGGTCTCTTGTGTGTGTGTGTGTGTGTGTGTGTGTGTGTGTGTGCGTGTGTGTGTGTGTGTGATAATTTAAGCAACTAACTTAAGTAAATCGTTGTAATATTAAAATAATATCAATATTAGACTGGGTAATTAAAGATAAAATATATGCTTTACGATACACAAATTTCAGAAACATGCACACACACTCATATATATATATATATATATATATATATATATATATATATATATATATATATATATATATTCAAAAAACAGTGTTGAGAGGTATGTGACTTTAATGCTACAATGTACCTATGTAACAAGATTCTATTACATGTTTAACCTAACGTTGATGATAGTACTCGAGTTTTGTAAGGAAGATAGAATAATAAATTCTATCGGAGAGCCCTGTAATAAAGCAAAATATCACAGACGGATAAGTAATCTAACAGACAAGGTAATTCTGATTTTGTTAGTCTACTTCCACTGGCCCGTAAGAAAGCAATGCCCGGAAGAACTTTGCTTACGAAATTAACCCACTCATAATTTTAATCCTCAGTGTTCCTATATTTGTTTTGTTGTCATGTATCAATTTCAAGTAGACTATGCTTGGAATATATAATAAAGATTATAGATAACATCTCTCTCTCTCTCTCTCTCTCTCTCTCTCTCTCTCTCTCTCTCTCTATCTCTCTCTCTCTGCATGTGCTATGCATGTTAAAGACTGATATTAGTTCTAAACGCGAGCAGTCCCCATTATCTATCTAAGCTCAACTCGAGAGTTTGAAAGGTTTACTTTATCGCCCGAACCGTAGTGTTGAGTTATAGTGTAGCGTATTTAAATATCAGTTCAGAGCGTGGCGCAGCGTTGTATCAACCAATGCGGACGAAGGTGTGTAACAGAGGGGAGGACGCATTGAACAAAATAGTTACTGTTCTTTGAGAAGTGTGTGACGGTTGTGGCTGGATACAGGGCTCGTGGGTATTGTCAGCATGGGGTATAAATATGGCGCCTGCACGTGTGATAAATACGGAAGTTTCATTCATTGTCGATTTGGATGCTGAGATGTCAAATGTTCTGCTTCCGAGTTACTGTGAAGTAACACTGTTTTGGTGACAGTAATGCATCGATTTGAACAATACAGAAACAGAGTGTAAAAATTAAATATTGAAATATTTGGAAAATCTGGAAGTTAATTGTCGTGTCCATAACATTTATTATGATGACGGAATTAAAATTGAATCATTTCTTCAAATCAATGCATAAATCATGGATTTTGCTTCTGTGTTTCTGTCATTTGGGAATTACAAAGGATGAGTTTGTGTTGAGTGATCGGCGACAGGGTGAGTAGTCACTTGTAATGCTTTTTTTTTAAAAAAAAAGGTTTTATTATTTTGAGAGTATACCCAATGTAAGTGTGTGCAAACATTAAAAGCTATGAGTTGTTATGTGCGTTTATATATCTAAATGTACTATGTACAAGTTATGTACCTACACAGAATAGGAGTTACAGATGGGTTGATATAGAAATTAGAATAGGATTGCTCTCCGTATCTGTACATGAAAAGAGGGCAAACACGCATATATATATATATATATATATATATATATATATATATATATATATATATATATATATATATACGGCGCTGGTCCTGACAAAAATAAAGGTAACGAGGTAACTGTTAATGTATTCCTAATGTAACACACTGACAATACAGACAGATATAAAATTAAATCGGTGCAGTATTACTAATGCAGGTAACGGTTAACAGCTCGTAGTGTTATATGACATATTTTATCTCTCTCTCTATGTCCTTGATAAACAGTTGGAATTGGCACTAGTATTAGTTTTACTGCACGAAGTTGC
>JAEAOA010000627.1:787500-907500 GCA_016746295.1 Potamilus streckersoni
ATAGTACAGACTCAGATCTGAAGGCGCACTATGTCCTATCACACAAATAGTACATCTTTTAAGTAAATTTATCTTTATCAAAATTTGTTGCAGACCCACCCTACATTGTGACTGACGGTAAATAGTAGGAGCTGGCGAATCAAAGTGGTGATTGTATCGTATCTATTCACTTATAAGACGCGTAAACTGAAATCTGCGCAGACACAGACCTGCTGTCGCATTATGCACCGGCAGATTTTGGTCAATGCAACTTGCTGCAAGCAGTCAGCAGAACAATCGAAATAGACTCTTATCAGCTAGCAAATTAATAGAAAAGCTGGATCAGGTTGTTTGGCTATTGGACTCGGGAGCATAATCGGTAATGTAATAAATTTAATGGTATTAAAACGTGCCTTCCCATTCTATGTCGGAGAAGACTGGTGTACAACTAGTATTATTTTAAGTCGTGAAAAAAAGCAAGGATTTTAAAAACTGGGACTAAGACTGGCATAAGGTTTATATTCAGTCAAGATTTTGTTATCTCTTCCAAAAAAGGGCACTAGATTGAATGTTACAGTCTTATTATCAGATTGTCTCTTTTATAATTGCTTTGTGTCTTCCGTGTCAGATTTTGATGGTTTTACAAAATGCACATATTGGAGTGTATTGATTTCGGCGATACCCATCTCACGGTTTGGTAATGCCCATTTTTTTTTTGATGATCATATATGCTGCAAATCGCATTTTTTTTTTAAATCTTGGTTCTATTTGCACGTGTCCAGTTAAAAGCAACACCGAAAAATTGAAACGCTATTCATGTTGGAATTTCAAATCACCATCCTCCCTCTTTTATTGTCGGACTGCACCTTTCATTGACTCCATAGCTCATCAATGACCCTACCATAATATGTAGTCTTTTAAAGTTATATCTCTTTCTTGTTTCTAATTCTGCTTTAATACTTTAGTCTCTAAATTCTTATTTAACCTGGAATTTCAAACAAGGATGTCTCAAAAGAATATAGGACCTCCCTCCATTTATAAATCCTTTTATACATCATGATTTCAATTAACTTCTAATTATGGACCCTTTTTTTTCTTTCACTCACATTCGTGCACTCGCTTAAAAGCATTCCAAATTGAAATTTTGAACTCAATCAAAAATATATTGCTTGCATTTTACAAACAGACCCATCCTTTGTCCAATCACAAGCTGTGAAGTTGAGGTTATGAAGGCGAACCAGTCATTTGAGAAAGTTTACCGATGCTAGTGATGGCCAAAAATCAACCTTTTCGTTGTCAAACTGCAAGGAGACGAACAATCATCGCCGGATTTAGATAAAGCGAGGCCCTAAGATAAGGGAAGCTATAGAGGCTATTTGGTATAAAATAAATTTGAGGGGGCCCTTCAGACTGGACTGAGTTCAAACTTTGGAGCCCGAAGCTGTAGCTTGTTTAGCATATGCCTAAATCCAGTACTCAATTAAGTTGGGAACGTTTGCCTCTCCTTTTACTGTGGATACACATGCTGTGTGTAAATCGAGGATATTACATTTATTAATTGTATTTTACTTATATGCTAAGACGTGACACTGTTATTACACCAACAAGTTGATGCATACAACGGGGACATTGATATTTTTGTCATGTGCGAGAGGAAAAAAAGATCTCACCGTGGCATGAATGAGAAATAAAATTGGCAATCTGTTACAGTTTATCAACCTGACATTTATTTATATGAAATACTATCATATACATAAGATATAAATGTACAACTAGGCTCCATATCTCTTTCAATATCGCTTATGCAGCAATTATGTTTTTTGGCACATGCAATTTATACATTTACCACAGCGTACCTTTTTTCTTTTTGTTATGCTTACACCGCCTGGATGCGAAATTTATCTTAAGCGCTAGATCTTATCAGCCGTAGCATAATGCGCCTGCAGATCATGGTGTCTTTTATTATTTGTGTTATACCTAACAAACTGCACAGACTCGGATGTGCCGTCGCCTTATTCGGGGATACTGTCTCTCTGAATGACACCGTCTGTACTCGCTTTTAAGACAAGTCCAATTGCATAGACTTAGATCTGCCGTCGCCTTATGTGCATAAGGCGACGGCAGATCTGGGTCTATGCAATTGGACTCGTCTTATATGCGGGTAATGACGGTTCATTCGGAGAGACAGTATGACAGTATGCATTGGAATAGGTTTCACGCCATTTGCAGGTTTGTTTAGTTTGATAGAGCGGGATTTTCTTTGTAATTGAACAAAAACTCAAACTTGTAAGTTATTTCGTATATGATGTGAACTGAAAGAAATAAGTATAAATGGGTTAATGTCTCTGTTATAAACTGTAATGTTCAAAAACTAGTCCAGTGACATGAAGTATAAAATCTCCCTTGCCATTGATGTCTCTTTTAAATATTTTTTAACATAAATGTTTCCTTGATAATGTCTCTGTCCGGTTACAATTTATGCAATTTAATACGTGACCTTTTCTTCCACAACAGACTTTATGATACAGACGAGGCTGTTTATCAACTTCACACTGATGTGTTTCTCCATGAAAGGCATTGTATTCCCTTTGCCGTTGCACTGAACAGTGCTTATGTGTTGATGTGACATTCAAAACGAATGAATTAATAAATAAATAAATCCTTCAATTAGGGACGGCGGCACCACACCAATCCATTTTTTGCTAAAGTATATATATGCAGAATTTAGTTAAAGGTATAACTTCTTTACTTTCATCTGATCAGACAGTTTCGCTAGATTCTCTATTTTTTTGTGCAGTTTCTTCACATTTGGTCTCAAATAAAGTATTACAGCAATAAAATCTATGTATGTTTTGCAACTGCATTCCGTATTATGTACCTATTACCTATACAGGTGTTGCTGTCAACTAAAATCGTATATAACCTCATACAAAACAACCCTAACATGATTCGGTCATGTACACTTCATTCAATGAATGATACGTCTTACAAACTGCGGTTTTATTAACAGGTGAAATACATTCAATTCATTCATTCATTCATAAAATCATTACACTTCGTGATTGGCATACAATGTTAAACATGAAATTAATTACCTAGTTACAGTATGTATGTATGTATGTATATATATATATATATATATATATATATATATATATATACACACACACACACACACACACACACACACGCTGCTAGTAATACTATACTATTATCTGAATGAATATATCTCTTACATCCCTCTACTCGGCAAACGCTTCCCTTGGGAAATATAAGTCTTGTGATTTTGATCTTTGACCATATACCCGGACCATATGCCACATGGTCTCTCTCTCTCTCTCTCTCTCTCTCTCTCTCTCTCTCTCTCTCTCTCTCTCTCTCTCTCTCTCTCTCTCTCTCTCTCTCTCTCAAAAAAAAAAAAAAAAAAAAAAACACACCCCAACCGACACACCCCCACCGACATACACGCACACACACACACCGACATACACGCACACACACACACACAAACACACACACACACACACAATTACCACATGGTTAACGTATGGACAAAGTTGAGGTAAATTTCACCCAACATTCTTGGAGGATGCTGTGTTAGGGTTAGGTGCACAGCCGGACGAATTGACGAAGAGATGAGATTATCGGATTATCGGATTATTCTTGATCAATACCCTTTTAGAGCCGCAGAGAAGGATATTCATCAATTTTCAGGGTGTTTTTTTATTTTAAAAAAACTTTCCAAATTATGAAAGTTACCTCATTTTCCAACTAGTATTTCAGTTCGTCATAATATTGAAAGAAGAAACCGAAATTTGGACGGAGTATAATACTCCTATTTCAGTACGTTGTGACATTGATCTGAACGGACCAGATATGGCCCTACATTGGAATAAGTGATGAATAATTCCATTTTACGGTCCTCAAGTCTGACAGTTTATTGTTTTATACATGGATGATAATTATGTCAGTACTGGTTCGCTTCAAATGTTGACATTTGGTTGATGTCTCTTGATAGCGGTTATACCTTCTTTACTCGCTTATAAGTCGGGTCTAACTGCAAATTACACAGACCCATATCTGCCGCCATATCTGTGTCTGTGCAATTTGCTAGGAATAATCAGAAAAACAAACAACGTAGACCCATATCTGCAGTCGCCTTGTGCTAGATAGAGCAGGATATTTGTCGTTTGATTTGACTTATAAGCGAGTACATACGGTATGTCTCTTTAAGGTTGTAGTTGGGATTTTCATTCACCTTTACTTACAAATGTTTCATGTAACGAATTTTTGGATAAAGGGACCTACTTTTGTTAAAGATCAATAAGACTAAGATAATATGGGGCAACAGATTGAAACTACCACGGTATGGGAATGCCTATTTAATGCTAAAGTCTGATCAAAGAGATCAACCGATGATAGTCTTTATCGTGAGAATGGTAAGAAGCAAACAATCTCTCCATCCTGAACTGTATACATACCAACGTTATTGTCAAGCACTTTGTGATATCTGTGGGGATAAAATTTAGCGATTTGCTCAGAGTGGCATATGTACACAGGCGGGGATTAATTTCTGGTGGTATTTTGGCAGAAAGTCCATCTAGCTACATGTTGACTGTTACCGGTGTTTGTTGAAATCTTGCTCCTTTTGCATTTTCTGCCAATATTGCCAGTATTAACGCCCAGTAAATATGAGTAATATAAAAAAATACATTGCCTAATTAAAATTATGGTTCATTTATTTTCCTTTCATTCCAATAAGACCTAAGTCACCTTAGACTATGGTAACTATTTCTCGTCCGCCTCATATTTTATATTTATCTCAATCTTTCATTTCTCTCGCGCAGCAAAATTACAGCAAGACATTTACTTTTAAAAAAGAAATAGTGCACATCAAATATATTGTTATTAAAATTCAGAGATGTCAGAGTATGGAATGGAAAGGAGAGAGTTCTTTGTTTCTGATTCTACATTTACACATATTTTAAATATACTATTTTACTCCTGGTTGACGTTAAAAGTTCACACATAGATTATGAACACATATGAAAATTGCTGGAAATAATGTTGAATTAATTTGCTATATTAATGTTTCATATTTCCTATAAAGTAAAAATAAATTATGTTCGTCATGAAATATCTTGTTTTCATATGTCAGACACTCTTATGTTTCTTTCGACACGCGCACTGTTAAATCAACTGTTCCTAAGTTTTGATATGATTTTACGTTTCAGAGCCAAAATGCATCAAACCAACCAATGTACTTTATAATGGCCTGTTTGCGCATGATGTACAATGTCTATTTGGATCGGAATTTCAATTTAAGAGTATCATGCAGATGACTTTGAGAAATGAAAGCAAATTAACTAATTTTTAGGTATACAGAAATTCATTGCAACGTATTATTTTGAAGGCAATTACGTTTTAAAAAATATATAAGATGTAGATGTTTTACCTGAGATTTCACATTTTAATACGAGCGAGCCAGAAATTTAACTGACTTCCGTAACAATTGCCAAAAAATGCCAAAGCATAAGCAGCTGTTATTTGTATATTCTTGATTAAATAGATTGAATTAGATGATTGCAGAGGCTTGGAATGCGTATCTTGTCTCAATATTGCAACGATACACGGGATTTTAAGCATGTCATAATAACGTCTTTAAAGACTATCATATCCGTTCTGCATGAAAGACTGATGTCCTACAACGGAAATTCTAGCAATCTCTTTAGAGTTTTGAATTTCAGTACATCGGATTCCAAATTCAAATACAAGAATGTCGCGCGAAATCGACAGTGATAGTTACGTCATTGTTAGGTCTCGTATTTATATTTATTGATTTTGCATCAGGAGCGATATACAAGCGGAGAGCAGATGGCTGTGTATACGTTTTTAGAAGTATCATAATTCAGCAGATGATTTGCATGTAATGTCATACGTATTTATAGTTGATCCTCTTGAATGTCTGCCAACTTTTGGGTCAGCCTTCTAAAACCAGTGTATGGGAGAAACCAATTTCATGAAAATTTGAATGATTACAAGAAAATCGGTGTGTTCTAAAATAACAATAAAAATAATTGACAAAGGACAGCTCCAAACGTAATAGGTAAAATAGACATGATTGTTATGACCTTAAATCAGGACGCAAAAATCAGTTGCAACAGAGGACCGTGTGGGCTGAATAGTGTACAGATAATGAAATTTTTGCATCTATGTGTAGGTCTTACGAAAAAAAGATAAAAGCTTTATCATTTAAATATACATGATATAGCTATCTCCTTTTTTCGAGATTGCACCTTTCTAGAACGCAAACATGTTTACAAAACACAAGCTAGGAAGAGCTTTAATGACTTTTTTAATAATATGTAACAAATGACCGTTCTTGTCCGAAACCAGATACTTACAAACGATGGCCAAACAATAGCAGATACATTTCCAGGGGAAGCAACTCTAATGAGATGTACAAAAACTACTACTGAATTGGTGGCTAAGGTTTAGGAGAAGAAAAAAAAGAAAAAAAAAAGAAAAAAAAAAAACCCCACGCATAAAATGCTGTAATACCATCTGAATCTTGAACTTCTTTTAAGTATATCCTCAAACGGATATCACTTGATTAAATGTGACATGCCCGATCAGATTTCCGAATCACGGACTTTAAAAGTACGTCGAAATTAAAGCCTAGTGTACAATATATATATATATATATATATATATATATATATATATATATATATATATATATATATATATATATATATATATATATATATATATATATGCAAATAAGCGTATCTTCACTCTTAACAAATGACCGTTCTTGTCCGAAACCAGATACTTATGCTATATTTCCATTCAGTTGCAATTAAGAAAGTTTTGATTTATTTCAAAATTGAAATTTATTTTAAAAATAACATCTCTTATGTTCAAGTCCTTTATTAAATATAGCATTATAATATATAATTAAAGACACCAGCATAATCTATATATTTAAATAAAGCAGTATAATACATAGAACATACGATTATAATATATAATTAAATATTTTATTATAATAGTTAAATAAAATATATTTTTGTAATATATAATTTAATAAACAATTATAATATAGCATTATAACACATAATTAGATATACCATGCTATCTCTGCAACATGGTATCGCAGATTTTAAAGTTTATTTCATTATTAAAATACACACATCTTGACGATCACGTCGTTTTGTTTCACCAATTAGACGGGATTGCACTTGTGCTTTCTCCATTATACATACAGCAGGAATAAACATACCTGCATTACCTCTGATACATTACCTATGATACATAACAAAAAGTCTGACGTTTGAAGCATGTTTCTTGGAGAGAGCAGGCTTCAGATATAGTGTGATCTTTTTAACGATAAAAATTGTATTTTGCAAAGAGTAATTGCACATATTACAGTGCGCTGCAGTTTACATTAGTTATTATGATGCATGTGCTAATCGATTGCACAAAAACGAAGCATGTACCTTTGGTATTTAGATAAACTGATATGCATTTATTTTTTACGTTATCTATCATTTGAAATGTTGATTTTGAAAACATCGATTCATAACATCATTCCATTTACTGTTATGTTACCAACGTCATCTGAGGTATTTTCGATGTATTTTTTAAGATTGACTCTTAACACCCAGTGCTCTAAATTGAATCATATTACTGCGAATCGCAGAGAGAGAGAGAGAGAGAGAGAGAGAGAGAGAGAGAGAGAGAGAGAGAGAGAGAGAGAGAGAGACAAAAAAAAAGTTACCATGAGTGCCCAAGATAAGCTTCCTTTTGAACATTATTTTTGAAAGCGACAAAGAAAGCTTGGCTTGTTCATAGGACCTAGATGATTAATGTTTCAGAGATGTTGATAATTGCAATGGTTGGGTAGACTTAATGGTTGTGAGAACGAATTTTAAGTAATTTTGACATTGGCAAAATTGCTTTTATTTAAAAAGAGCTCTAAAACTGACATCAACAATTACCTTAACGAGCAACGAGTGCCATTCCCTTTGATGTTAATAACTGCACAGAACGTCTGGCACACTTGATATTGAATCTATGCTATTTAAACGTTTGTATTCTTCGCCAACTAAGGCCATGACCTGATTACGATAGTCAAACTTCACGATTTTTTTTTTCGTTCAAACTGAGATGGCCTATGAAAAGGTCCGGGCAGAAGATCACATAATCTTTAAACTGGAAGCTATGGGGTCAAAAAGATGAGGCGAAATTTTGCCAAATTTTTTCTTTAATAAACCTCATTAATTGATCAAGACTGGAACCTAGTCCAAATTTCAAAACTCAGGATGTGATTCTGTGATTTCCAGAATGGTGCTTGCGCAAGTAATATTTCTCAACCTTCTAGGGCAGTCCCCACCTCAAACATGCTAATGTTGTGCCGCCACTTCAATAAGATCCGTGTAACGAGTATAAACTGTCCGAGTATATATTAAGTTACAAAAGAAGATCAAGTCAAGGTGACTCGAGCAAATGATTAATGTAGGGCAACGATGCAAGATTAATGGAGTTTATTCAAATCAGATTTACGCCCTGTGCTTATTTTAAAATGAATTAAAATTTAGTTCGCATTAGTCATATCCAGATCCATTTCAGTGAAAGTGATAATGATTTTTTAATCATTTTACACTTTTATTTACATCCAGTCTTTAATATACTGCAGTTTTAATATAGCTGGAGCAAAGAATACTCCAGTCAGTTTTACTTTGTATGGCACGGGACGATTTGTGACATCAGGCGTAACCAAGCATCAAAACTGCACGTGCTGTATCAGTATAAGGATAATGATTATGTACAGTTTTCCATTTTAAAACCTTTGCTGCAGCACTCATAACAGACTTTGAACCTATGGACTGTAACTCTCAAATGTTTCCACTAAGCAATCATGTAGGAAGACTATAGCGCTATTAATGTAGCTGCATATAGTGTCGGAATTTGATAAAGATCTCAGGAAGTTTCCCCTGTTTCTACGTTTGCCAAGATACAAAAAAGAAAATTTAAAACCGAATGTAAAGTTAGATACAGTACTTACATTGACGTTAAAGTGAAGGATTATGTAGCATATACTATGACTTGCTATGTTTAACCTTTCTTAGTCATTACACGATTCTTCAGATCTAACTGTGGCTTTTGTGGTTAGAGAGTCCGGCACCGGATGCGAGAGATCACGAGTTTGAACCCGGCCAAAGACTTATAAAATGGTCCTAACAGCTGCATTCATGTTTGTGGCATGATGAACCAGTGCTATACATCACTATCAACTGCCACACAACTATCGTAGTGAAAATCCAAAACACACACACACACACACACACACACACACACACACACACTTTCTGTTTTGTGCTTATTTTTTCTGTAACTCTTTCCCATAAAACTTATTTTATTCAAGCAGTTCAACTTCTCTTCCGGAAATAATTTGTTGACTTGCAAACCCCATGTTATGGGTAAATGATAAATGGGCCCCTGACGCTTCGTAGCATTAAGACGCTTGTTTCACGGCCTCAACGGTCAAGCTTGAATGCTGATCAATGGGTGAATCTGTCCCAGTGGACAAATTATTTACGTTTCTCCAAAATATTTGTATAGTGTGAACTTGTAGCACTTTAGAGGTAATAAATAACCAAAGTGACAAGAAACATAATTGCTTCACGTCCTAGTCGGCAAATCTGCGAATGACCAAAGAAGAGTTAAACACTACTGACATGAAGGCAATAAAAGCTATGACCAAACTCCGTCAACATACGATAAAGGTGGTATCAGAACTAATTGGCTGTAAATTAGGTAATAAATTGTTTACACAATCCACGAGTTGCCAGTCTCGCAATCAAAATTCATTGATCTTAATATCAAATATCGAGAGAAAACGATTATACAGTTTACTATAATTGAAATCAGGTCGAGCTGCTTAACGCGTTATATGTGTCCTCGTCGTCCATTTTACTTAAATTTTTGATGTTTGTTTAGAATTTCGAGTGAGTAGAAGACGATCTTGCTTACTTGATACGTCTCTCTTATTTTTCAATTTTTGATTTGCTCCGACTTCATCATATAGATTGTTATTGGATCCTATGATCGTCAGCTTGTGCTGTTTGCAACCGAATGTGGTGCAGAATCGTCCACAATACGAGTCTGATTTTATCCCTTTCAACGAAGAGCTGGTTCTTGGTGTATTATTGAATATAGTTTTCCCGAAAAAATTGTTTTCATTTAAATTTTTATCCACTTTTTATTGCCCATCCAAATTGGTTGCAAAATGCACATTGTGGTACGTAATTTAAATAATGTGGGTCATGGTTGTATTGGATTACGTCTTTAATCGGACTCCCTGGAAGGAGACATCATCGTTATCTTCCGCAGGTTTTTTTCTGTTGTTGAGCCGTATAAGTTTTAATCATAACATTGGCCCATGAATAATGCTTCAAAACTTCTAAGGCCTGACAGGTAACACTCATCTAAGATTCGGAGACCCCAAATCACATTTAGCGATTAAGATGAAGTATTTATATAACCTTGTAAAACAAGTCGTTATTGTCTATTAAATGCGCATTTCCACCACGAAGGTAACTCAGCCGTTTAATCTATTGTTGTGTAATCGAGTGGCATCTCTTTTTGGCATGACAGCATTTTTCATCAACCATTTTATCTAAAGTGTAGTGCTTAAATTATGTCAAGTGCAATGGCGAAACCTCTCACGTCTATTAAGAAGGTCGTAAGTTAAGTATGGAAGGAAACGGATAGAAGATGATCCGTGTTCAGCTGGCATTTGAATGGATATGAATAAACCACTTTCGTACGAACTGCGAAGAAGACTGGTGTTTAATACCTTTAAAAGTTAATGCAATTCTGCGCCGTGACATTGATATTTTTCCAAGAGAACGTCAAGAATAATGTTTAATTTAAATAAATATTTGCTGTTTTTAAATGTAAAATTTGGCAGCTCCTGCTTAAAATTCAAACCTGGTTAAGTTATTTTTTATTTCATTTTATTCAGTGACTCGTGAATTGTTTTCTCCTGATCAATAACGTTGTCATTTTATAATAACATACTACTTCGTGTATCATTTATTTAAGCAACAACAAAAAGATTTATTTCCTTTGCTAAATATAGCACTTTCTTTCAACAAATTAAATTATTTAAAAATAATATAACGTGTTTCAAAGAAAAAGAAATTAAATTTGTATATTTCTGCTTATTAGTGAAACAAAATTTATTTAAATGAAACTATTTTATATCCTTGAGTTCTACTGAAAGCGTGTATGTGATAACACTTATAGAATTTATATTCATCTTTAGAAATAAAGGAACAAAATAATATGTTATTATCAAAATAATATAAGAAATTTGCATTTTCAGTCTTTCTGCTTATTTTTTGAAGATTAACAATATAAACTATTTGTTCAGGGTAGTCGTCGCCCGCATTTGGTACGGTCGTTCTGTATCTGCACTGGTAGGTATAGGAAATTTTTTCGTTGTAAACAATAACGAACCAGTTATTTTAACCTCTATACCGAACTGCCTGTTTGTTTTGTTTTTTTGTGATCTCAAGGTGCCCGACTTTCAAGCTAGTTAATTACCACACCTCTAAATCATTTTATTGATGGTCCTAGGTACGGCCATGCTGTGCAATCAATACTATACTGCCAGTACAACGGCTTTGATGTTTTATGCCACCTGATTCACCACAAAAACGATGGTGAAATCAGCATGTAAGGAAATTTGTTGTATTTATGAGGTTGTGACTTTGCACCTTGCTTCTTTTAATCCAACTGCAGAAAGGTACCCGTTGACCTCGACCAATAAAGCTCTTTTAATATAATTAGTATACCCCTGTATTAATTACAATGGTTGTGTATGATCATTCATTCACACACACACACACACATACATACATATATATATATATATATATATATATATATATATATATATATATATATATATATATATATATATATATATATATATATAAAGAGAGAGAGTTGTCATTTTACAAACACATTCATTTGTTAAGTTGTAAAACAAAAATAACAAAAATGTTTGTAAGTATAAGGTACGTAGACAAATGATGATTGATAGAATGAAATGTTAAATCTCTTTCGCTTTATTTATATTTTGTTTGCAAAGTTTGGAACCGAATTGTAACAAAAAAGGATGATAGCTTTCACGTCGTAATAGCTAAAAATTGTAGTTTGATATGCTGTCAGTATCGTCTCCAGCCCCGAGTGGCCATGTACCATTGCCATCTCACCACTGTCTGCTTGGGTTCGAGTCGAAGATTCGGCGAATGTGAATATGTGAGAAATCTTGCAAGTAGCTTATCGTGGATCGGTTGTTCTTTCCGCGGATTTCCTGATTTCTTCCTACACCATTAATACTGGCCGCCATATATAACCTATCATGTGCTGAAAAATGGCGTTAAGCCCCAGAACAACAACAACAATCTCCAGCAAGAGTATTCGCATTCGCACGGCCAGGTTAGATTTTGTTTGTTGTCATTATGTGCAAGAAGTCATAAATTTTCTGCGCCTATACATATTTAATTACCTTTTTGTACCTTTTCACCTGCCAACATTGAGTATCATTTCATTTTCCTTTGCTTTGTACTTGCTATTTTTGTTGTTGTTGTTATAGGGTTAACGCCATTTTTCAGCACAAGATAGGCTATACATGGCGGCCAGTATTATTGGTGGAGGAAGAACCCTGGAAAATCCCGAGAAGAACCACCGACCCACGAGAAGCTACTGGCAGGCCTTCTCACTTACCCACGTTATCCGAGTCTAGACTCGAACTCACGCAGAGGTGAAATGGCAGTGATCCGTAACCGTCAGCGCTTTAGACCACTCGGCCACTCGGGGCGGAGCCCCCTATTTTGTACTTGCAATACATACACGATAAGACATACCTACTAAATATGCCATATCCATTTTTTTCTTTATTTTAATCAGCATGTACAAAGGAATAGATGTTGTTTTACTACATGTTATATAGGCGATAGCAGCCATTCTCGAAGCATTAACTTGTGAAGGAAACTTGACCTACATTCGAGCAATATTTTTGAAATATTACATGAAAGGATAAATATTTTACTGATTCGGTTTTAATAGAACTTATGTAATATAAACGGTGATAATTTGACTCGTATAATCCGTTTCCTTCAACACATTTTAACGATTTATTACACATCAGTGAAATGGCTTGTTTTATATATCGACAAGTGACTGTATTTGGAAGAACAATTTCGATTGGCTTATTCAAACAGCGTGAAATCTCATTTTGGGTTATCGTTGCGAAATAATGGTTCTCGCAGTGGTTGACTAAACATGTTTAATACTATTCATGAGAAATGAGGACAGGCAGTCATGTTGTAATATGGCGGATCGTTGCCAGTGGCTTCTGACGTGAAGGTAACTGCAACGCTTTATCACATATATGATACACTAAACATATAGTGTGTGCAGTTTAATATTTTGATATGACATGTTAACGTACCAATTTATGTGATACAGATTGGTCCAAATAAGCCCATGAAATTCTTGCGCAGTATTCCCTTTATTGATTGGCTGCGATCGTAGGAACGTTTCATTACCCCTCTTCAGTACCGGATTTAGGCATACGCTAAACAAGCTACAGCTTAGGGCCCCAAAGTCTGAACTCAGTCTGAAGGGCCCCCTCAAATTTATTTTATACTAAATATGGCCTCTATAGCTTCCCATAGCTTACGGCCTCGCTTTGTCTAAATCCGGCACTGCTAGGCCTTCTGGAACTTTTGTTTTTGCTATTGATGTCAACATTTTGGTGCGCAGATTTTGAATCGATTACGCAAGAAAAGCTAGAGAAAAAATGGTAACATCTGTCTTAAATTGGCTGATCTAACCCTCGTGGGCTGAAAAATGACGTAAAACCACAAATGAACAACGAACAACAACAAATAAAACTAAGGGTATTGGTCAGTTGATAGCGGTCGGTATACTTGTAAAAATGGAATCCGCTGTAAATACTAGTTTGATGTAAATGTTATTTATTGGAGTAAATAAAGTCACCTCGGTTCACAGAAGAATGTGGACATAAACCGGTCTCTCAGCTGACAGAAACTTTGTCAGATAACACCATTTTTAAAATAGCTCAAACGAGACAACTTGTCTTATTATGTGATGCAGTTGAGACTCATCTGTGTCTGCTGTTGAAAATCATATAATGTAATTATTATGTCATACGTACATTACAGTTAGTCAGGAATTTCTGCAACCAGGAATCTTCACATGAGTATCCAACAACTTATATGATTAGTGAAACTGACACTTCAGGTGTGAACATTGATTGTCTACCCAAACCCTTGTCAAACAAAATTTAAATTGCATATTCTGTGTTGAAAAATGTTTGTTTTTTTTCTTCAAATATCATATTCATTTAGAAAGGCATTTGCTACTTTGGTTTATAATTAATAAAATAAAAACTTCGTTTTAAAATCTTATTGGTGGTACTCGGTCTGGGGACATTTTTTACTGGCAACAAATGAAAAATACAGCATTAGTCACATTGGACAAAATTATTCTTCTTTCTAAACTTGTTTCATCAAACGCTCAGAAAAGCTGGACATTGATCAACTTTTATAAATACAATATTAATTCATCACACATTTGAAATCCTCTATGTATCTAATATATATTTACCTTAATATATCTGTATCATAACTTCCAGACATATAACGCATGCAGTAATACCTTATAACGTCACAAATGACGTTATAACCTTATACGGCTTAAAGATCGAGGCATCCAGCTCTATATAAAAGTAATTTCACTGCACTTTTCTGAGGTTTGGTCAAGTAAAATCAGCATTTTTCGTCATGCGATAAATATAGTCTTACATTTTTGCTCATTTCTAAGGAAATTTAAAACACTCGTCGGACAACTGGTATACTTTTGCTCTCCAAGGCTCAGAAAAAGATTAGTCGACTAATTTCATAAATTTGAAATAAGAATTCATGTAAGATCCTCTATTTCATCGTCTCCGTCAGCTTGTGAAAATTAATACTTAAACAAAAGTAATATTTGGTATGCTTCTGTCTTGTTTCAGAGGAATATGTGCGCAGCTTAAAGGACTACGAAATTATCATTCCATCCAGGGTGACACGTAACGGTGATCACGTGGCGTATCACCTATCTCCTGACCATTCCATTCGAAAACGTGACGTAAGCAGTTTTGTGATAGACGATGACGATGGATATCTCCATTATAAAATTCAGGTGGACAATAAACAACTGCTTCTGAAGGTGAAGCCAAATGAAAAACTAACATCTCCCGGTCTAGTTGTTGAAAGAATGAAAAATATTTATAAAAATGTGACCGATTCCACCTTTAGGAAGTTTAAGAATGTCAATTGCCATTTCCATGGATACATTGTGAACCAAACAGATTCGAGAGTTGCGCTGGGGTTGTGCAATGGAATGGTGAGTAGAAACAACATTTCTGCTTCTTCCAGATGTACAATATATTGTAACTAATACCTTTCCTTGATGAGATATCACACACTTTGCATTTGTAATTCGCACTTATTTTGAAAAAGGCATAAATATAAAAAACATTTTAAATAAGAGCGAATGATATTACACCAAAACCTTAGGATCTGGGATACTGATATTTAAGACTTCATTTTTTTATTATGATTAATTGATTTTGGTTTTATATTTGACATTCCTAATAATTAGCGAATTATTGGGCCCATGCGTCATTTAAGCTAAACCTTAATACGGAACTTTATGGTGTCATAGATTATTAGTATTGTAAAATAGTCCCGGTCAGATTAATTTGTATAAGGAATTTATTGGATATTCTCTGGTGTAACTGTTTAGTAATTTTTGATTGGAATAATTATATTAGTTGTATGGATCGGGTTTTGTCGTGCGTAGCATGAAATACCGATCTAAGGGTTAGAAATGCGTAGCGATAAAATTTATCTCTACGAAGAAGAAAACAACATGCAAGTGTAAAATTAGAATGTGCTGAATGTGTGGCTCTAAGTTTAATTATAGGAACATTATTTCGGGGTTTTTATTTCAATATTAGCACGCTGAACAAACTTCGTCTGACAACCATTGTTTTCTTGGGATCCATGGAATTATTGAAAGACGACTTCATGCTAAGCTCATTTAGTGTTTTCAAAATTGTTTAATTCTTTGGGTCTCTTCGTGAACCTACACGAGCTTCTTATAGTTCCGTGACGTATTACATTATATCGGAAATTAAACATGTTTCGTTGATGTTTGTGATGTATTATCTCTCTTGTATAATTGGTTTAAAGCATATAAATTTCCAATTTTGAATAAAAGTTTTAAATCATGTACACACCGTTTTGTAACTTGGGCCCGCCCGTAACAGGTTCATCTCTCGAAGTTTTGTTGCTAGGCTCATATGTAAAACTCGTATTTTCTCATTGTGTGTTTATCATTGTAAAAATATAACATTACATTTGACAGATGACTCGTTCTTTTATATGTTGCAAAATATCGTAAAATGTCATTGAATTGTTTCTAATGAAATCTATAAGTTGTGGTCATTCCAAGACTAAAAGAGGTGCAAAAGAAGTACCCACTACTTATTTAAGAAATATAAAAGAAGTCCTCACTACTTCTTTAAGAAATATAAAGGAGTCTCCATTACTTCTTTAAGAACTATAAAAGGAGTCCCCACTACTTCTTTAAGAAATATAAAAGAAGTCCCCACTAATTTTTTAAGAAATATAAAAGGAGTCTCCACTACTACTTCTTTAAGAAATATAAATACGTGCAGCGACTTCCACGGATAAAAATATATACTGTCAAGTTGATGTTATGTGGGTGTTTAATTTCACGTTTTACACGTGTTTGGAACCAGCGTATATTAATTAAACATTCCATGGATAAAACCATGCCAGTGCGCTTGTATGTTTTGCGAACTGCTTTGAGACATATATGGAACAAACGGACACAAAGTTAATATATCGTGGAGAAAACCCTCTACTGTTAATATGCTGATATGTGTATGTTCTACTATACTTTGTTCTGATACATTTGGAATATCGCGCACATCTTAATGTGGTTATTTAATCTAATGCACCAGTTAAATGAGATATCACATTTTACTTCGCCCTGCTACTCGTGTAAATGTCCGATGGTAATGCGGAAAGTCAGTCTGATTAAGATTAGATCTTCACTGTCTTTCGGGAAGATCTGAAAGCGACCGCTTAAGGGGCCGTGTTTAGGTGACCGTTAAATTAACCAATGGAAATGCAGCTTTCAAAAATCTGAAAGTGAATCAAATCGTAATGTTCTTGAGCCACACCATTTAGTCTCCCTAACGTGAAGAGATAAGACTTCGTCTGATTGGTTGATAAAATGAGCTAGTATGGTCCTAATATCAGAGATCACCAGAACGTGACCCCGAGGCAATAGCTATCAGATCTTCACTTAGTACAGTGGAGATATAATTTTAAACAGATTGTGTGGAAGGAATGGAATCGGTACATTATGCTGATGAAATAAAAAGCATGTAAAGCCCATTTATTTCAAGCTTCCAGTATGCTTTTCTATATTTTACTCTTAAACATAGTGTGCTATGAGAGTAAGACGTTTATTTTTTGTAGTTATCATGCTAGTTAAATTGACGCCGGCAATAGGCATCACACCATTTTATTTATTTTGGCAAGAGTTAAACTGTTTATTCCTATATACTAAATAACATCGTCACAAAATAATCTCTCTGATACCAATCAGCGTTCGAGAAGACCAAGGGTATCCCTTGCAAGAAAGAGCCTAATCTCACTTTACCAGATGTTATACGCGCAAGTATGCAGTGAACTTTACGTCTGCTTAGATGTGCAATGTTCTTTTTAATTAGTAAATACACAGGTAATCAGTCATTTATTAAGTTAATAGAGAGTTACCAGGCATATCAGGATACGAATCATTACATGTTGGGAAACTCACATACCTTAAGAAAAATGCTTCCTTGCAGCATGCCTATAATCGCGCTGATTGCATAAAAATGCGTGAAGTACATGATGCTGAACGTCTTGGTGTTCGTGTTCTGTGAAGTCAATCTCCTAGACAGTTTCAGATAGTTTTAAACCTTGAGATCTGATTTTGTGAGGCCAGCATATGCGTAAAACGGTTACAGGAATGGTGGAGACTTTTCGTAACAGTAAAATCCTCTCAAATTATCTTGTTGTTTTGTATTTTTACAGAATTTTTCAACGCATAATTGGCTATTATTATTATAAGAAGGTCAGTAAAACTGCTGGTGGAAGAACCCGTGGGAAACCGCGGTAAGAACCACCGACAATAGGTGGGAAGCTGCTGGTAATCTTTCTCACATACATCATTTGAGACCAGCATTGTATTCGTGTATTGATGCTGACCCAAGGGGCAAAAATTGTCTGCGGGGTGGAAAGAAGCAGGGGCGTGAGGCAAAGTGACGTAATCTAGGATATATATATATATATATATATATATATATATATATATATATATATATATATATATATATATATATATATATATATATATATATATATATATATACTGATACTGCTGCACCTTAAACGGTTTGCATTTTATTCAGATATATATTGTCTTTTAACATTGCGGAAAATCGCACTGGCTCAAAGAATGAATTTTTTTTAACTGATGCTATCTTAAATATAAACCCTGTTCTATGTTTGTGCTTCAGAAATATAAATAGCCAGTTTTCAGGTGAGACGGCGGTGACGAAGTCGATATTGTGTCTAGTGCACAACAGCTTGTGTCGGAAATATTAATTGCTAGAAAATGTGCTTCTCTAACTTGCAAAAGATCCGGCCAAGACGAAACTATTTAATTAAACAATAATTAAATACTGTATGTATATGGTTACAAGTCTAGTCCAACTGGAAAATGCAGACTCAGACCAGCATTTGCGTAAAGAGCATGCAGATTTAGGTCATTTCAGGTTGTTTTTTTTAAATTTCTCTTAAAGGAATCAGTAGAAGAAGCAAAATGAGCCATAATATACTGACGCAATATGCAACATCAGATCATAGTCTATATTGATTAATGTGGAACATAAGATATAAACGAGTATATATGGTATTTGTGTCACAACGTAGTGATTGATTACGTAAAATAAGGAACATAGATAATAAAGCAAAAACTAAAGGATACACAAACACACACACACACACACACACACACACACACACACACATATATATATATATATATATATATATATATATATATATATATATATAGGGGGGGTGAATGGAATGAAACTTAACACAATTAGGCGAGAAGCTATTTCATCATCAATAACACAGAAATACATATGATGAGATAAGATATCCTGACCATAAACGACATCTTCTGACAAGTCACAATTTGTTGTATGGTTTATGTTTTTTTTTTTGTCTGGTTGGTTGGTTGCTTGGCTAATTGGGTAGCTGGTTTTAACGGCTTTTTCAACACGGTACTTGCTATATCAAGCCGAGACAATTGGAAGCTAAATGCTTTTTCCTAGGACATACCGAGATGACCTATTAAGTATGACGAGTACACAAACTGATTTAAATTTATGTATTGACAAGACGTATATTTTCGTTATATACACGTACACAATTTTGGCCGATTGGTTTGTAACCGCATTTCTAGCACATTTTTAATAGACTACGGGAGTTGAATGCCTTTTCCATGGACACAATGAAGAAGCACACTCGGGCTACCTGCGATCTTTGCAGTATGGCTCTGAATGATTAAGTGGATACTCCATGCATGCGCAAAGACATACAACATGCAACAAACGTAACGATAATGGGTTCTTAAGCATTCTGTTTACTCTTGTTTCTTCGTTACCTGTCTTCGTAGCTGGAGCAATGCAGGTTTCTTTTATCTGTTTTTACAAAGGTTCGTGAAACTAATATGATGCGTTGTTTGTATGCAAGAGCATGATCTCATATCAATAAACTCTTTGATTTGTACTAACTGATGACATCTAAGCAATTTTACAATTATAAACGTGAGCTGATAAATAAATAAGATGGTAAACTGGATGGAATGTAAAATACTCATCCTGAACTGTAATACGTTATTTGTTCTTTACAGACATAAGTATGGTTACTGACGTTTTATCATCTATACAAGAAAATTAATTAAAGTGATTCATAGATGTATACAATATAATCAGGATTCATAGAAGGACTGATGTTCTTACTGTATAATGTTTTCTTCTTTCTTCCATATGCTGACTAGAGTTAAACGTACGTAATAGATAAATAGCTACTTTCAGCTAAGACCCTTGTAAGGAGTCTCGGATGGCTGACTTGCCTAAGGAGCTCTCTTTTCTTTTAGCTAGGTTGCTACTCTGTCTGTCTGTATCTATCTATCTATCTATCTCTGTCTGTCTGTCCGTCCGTCCGTCCGTCCGTCCATCCATCCATCCATCCATCCATCCATCCATCCATCCATCCATCCATCCATCCATCCATCCATCCATCCATCCATCCATCCATCCATCCATCCATCCATCCATCTATCTATCTATCTATCTATCTATCTATCTATCTATCTATCTATCTATCTATCTATCTATCTATCTATCTATCTCATAAAGAAGTAGTTTTATTTAGTTATTGGGAAACAAGAGGGCGATTAGTCCATAGGTTTACATTATTTGGCGGTATCTGGATAAGATTACAAGGGGAAATCTTATACAAAATTTGTCCGTGCGTTAAAAAAATAGTCATTATTGGCAATACAAATTGTAATATCAAAAGAAGTAGTTATATGTGGACATTTAGGAAGACGAGGTGATTAACATTATCCAATAGGTGGCATAGTGACAGGGAGCATCGTATGCTGAATTTGTCTCTATATTAAAAATGGGAATTGCAATATGGAAATGATAGTAATTATGGAGACAACAGTTTATAGAGACAATGGAGAAAATAATGTTACAATTGTTAAGGGGAATAAATAGTCGAAAGTTTCTTGGAACAAGGCAAATTGTAATGTTAAAAGTGTTAAGGGAAAACTGGTCGAAAGTGAATACCACATGGCAATATGTAATGTTAAGATGTGTATCTACAATCAACATATCTTTGCAATCCAATTACACCATAGTAAACTAGTGACCAATATCCCGCCCTCTACTATCCAATACACCACTCTATACCATAAACATGCCGTGTATACTGGCCAATACCCATTCACCTACATTGGAACACTCATTATGCCAACAACACGACATGTATAGTGACCAATGCCTAGTTTTTCTACTATCCAACACCAAAATTATGCAATCAAAATCCCGTGTGTCATGATCAAATAACCAGTCATCTTATATTTCAAATCCCACCTTATTCCAGCAACACGCCGTGAGTAGTGACCCACTCAGTGACCAATACCAAGTCAATAACTACCCAACACCTCACATTATGTTGTCAATAAATCACGTACTGACCAACACACTGTCGTTCACCATCCAAAACTCCATATACGTAACGACCAATGCCCCGTTCTCTGTTATGCAATACGCAATCTATGCTATCCAATACACCATTAAGTAGTGACGAATACTCTGTTGTGACGAATACTCTGTTATCCAACACTGATTACTATACTATCAACACACCTTGTTTTGTGATCAATATATATATATATATATATATATATATATATATATATATATATATATATATATATATATATATATATATATATATATATATATATATATATCCAACGCTTCACACTATTTCGTAAACATTATGTGTATAGTGACATGCTTCATGCACGATGTATGTATGTATATATAAGGCATTAAATATACCTCCGATCATGTTGAGGGTCTCAGTAAATTTATATATATATATATATATATATATATATATATATATATATATATATATATATATATATATATATATATTGTACTAATGTTATAAATAGTTTTAATCAAGGAACTCATAATAACACTAAAATATATGTGACTAAAAGTAGAACAAAACTGCTGAAACTGTAATGCACATTATAGACGTCAAGGCACAATTCAGAAGATTAGAGCATACAGGCTGAGACAAAATGTACTATTAAACTTATAGAACTCTTATGGACTCTAGCGTCAACTGAATACAGATCCGGAGAAAAGTAAAGATATGGGCATAGACTAAAGGTAGTACCAACATTCAGATAGTCCTATGATTTCAGCGGACACCAAATAAAAACAAATCCAGAACAAATGCACAAAGTGTTGACTCAGACTCAAAGTGCTAACAAAATTCCGAGGCTGACATGGAAATTCGCGGACACTGAATAAATGTCTGAAAAATTTTACAATATGTTAGAAACTGAACATAATACTGAAATTTCTAACACTAATACAAAAGTATTGAAAATTAAGAACTGATTGTCCCCAAATGTAAAACAAATAAAACACATATACCTTACGAATGAAAGAATAAACAAATAAGACTGAATTTGGCGATGTCTGAAAATATTGGGCCAAATTAAACATTGCAAGAACACATTATAAAAATTGCAACAAAAATTAAAATATTAGTAATTTATGCAAACTGTGAAATTTGCATAGAAAACAATTAAAAGTTTCACGCTTTTGAGTGACCCACTCCGCGTACTTTTAAACTAATGAAAACGCAACAGAGAAGTGACCTTGAGAGAAATAAATCCCTCTTAGAAAAATTCAAAAATCGAAAAAGAATATAAAAGAGCATGTCCAAAAGAAATTAATTGTTTCTATAAGTTGCTCAGACAGCTTTTCATAAATTAACGTTTTTAATCCGCCCCGTTTACGAAAAATCAACTATGAAGAAAGAAGATTTAAACACGTCGCTTCCTCTTTATTTACAAATGAAGTGTGGACAGTACTATGTTTATTTTATTATCAACGCAGTCTTGTGTTTCCCTCTAGATATGGAATGCATGCATATTTTCCATTAAAATAACACGTGGAATACATACATATTTTCCATTTCTAAAAGGTTCGTTCCAAAATAATATTCCTTGTATGCCCGTCTTAACTTGACTTCAAGAAAAAGTGTATGATATTTATTTCGAAGACGTTGTAGCTATGCTAGAATTGTGCTGATATATTTTAATTTTTGGTATTGCGTTTTATAGCGGAACATATCATGTACTTTTAGCCTTTCAATTTAAATTGGGTCAAATGTATGACTATTTTACATATTTTACGCCAACGCGATGAATTTGTAGTAAGAAAATGATATGGCAGACATATTGACGCTATTTAATAACATGTAACAAGTACATGATTATGTTGACAAAACTTAGAGACGGATTGTTACTTTTAGCGTACTGTACGTACTCGGTTATAGGTCTAGACCAGCTGCATACTGCACAGATTTGTATCTCCTACGACTAACTTGACTTGTAAACCAGCGAAAAACATTGAATACCCTTTAGCATATAATAAAACTGTTTGAAAATTTAACGGGTATTTCAAGTACATGAATCGTAATCTGCACTATGCAAAACAGGCGGAAAGGTAGACATACATTATGATGCGTAATAGACGGACGAATACAAAACTATACGACCATTAGGAATGGATATGCATATGCTACCAAAAGAGTACACTTTGGTTATAGCTGGAATGGTGACAGACTGTCATCATAACATATCATCATGATGGTAGCTATTGCTTTTTTTTTATTCGGAACGAACGGTTTTGTAGCTAAAATTATTTAACATAATCTCAATGGTTGCAGAGATTTGCAATCTCGTTGTTTATTATAGGGAATTAATGTAAGGAATGGTATTTCGCAGCGAACAGATATAAATATTTACATTCTACATATAACTGCGGCTGCTGAGTACTTTAGTTTGCAGTAAATACTATTTATTAGGTAATGCTAGTATATTTTAGTTATGCGCAGCTGACATACATACATTTGTTTACCTTTATCGTTCAATATAACCTGTCTTTCTATATCTATATGTGTGACTGTCTTTTTTATATTTATGTAGGTACGTATATATGTGTTGAAAGTTTAGAAACAATACAACCGAACGGCTGATTGGTTAGTCTTTGCAGATCTTTCTCCGAGCACGCGAATGTACTTGCATCGTAACTTTAACGTACTCTGACTTGCTCAGGCAAAGAATTCAATAATAGACGTATTTTCTGGTTGAGTCAAGTATAATTTAAATGTCTTTAAAGGACACAAACATGGCACAGATTTCTCCAAATAGATCGCAGAAAACAGCAATTATTAGGTTTTTTCCCAACACGGTCGCTTAAATATTTTGAAAGAATTTTAATGATGTAAAGAATTGCAAAATAATTTACATCTGCCCAGAGTTTTTCCATTATGTAAACATTGCCATTTGCCTAAAGCGGCAATCGGGTGATCTCTAACTTAACCAAGGCATGATGGGAACAAATACGAGGTCATGTACTGTTGAACTCTGCATCAAATTGCAGCCGTTACATCGACGAAAAGCGAAAGCTTTCCTTTGAAAATATTGTTAAGTGATAAACTCTCTTCAATGCGATATGCAACTCTCACTCTGATTGGCAGATAAAGATAAGCGAACTATGAATTATTAATGTTGGCAGAACATTTCATCTGCGTGCTCCATGTGACCGTCAAATCAAATTGCTGTAAGCAGGCCTCGATTGCAATCATTTTGTCTAAAACTGTATTCTATTGCTATTTTAAAAGGTGTGATAAGAATTTATTAGTGCCATACAAACTGACAAGCAAGCCTTTTGATTCAGTACGACCCTTGTTGCTCAGGGCATTTAACAGTATAATGACAGGTTGCAGGTGGCTTCTTGTAAAGGCCAGAATATCAATTCCTTCCTTGAAATATAATGCTGGCCTAGACATTTCACCAATTCACACCTAATGGAAAAACTATTAATGGAAACTCCTTTGCACATTTTTAAGACCAAAAATGGCAGTAAAACTCATGTCATCTTCGCTAGCCAAGATTCCGATATATTAACCCTAACTTCACCGTGACAGATCGATCAGATATTTGAGTGCTTTCTTTAGTGATATTTATTGGATTTCATGAACTGTCTCTCGTAGTATGTAATGCAAACTAGCCAATAGCGTGTAACAGGGGTTAATTGTTACTTTAAACATCTGTCGAAAATAATTACGGAAATTACATGTGTACCTGCGGGAAAGGATATATTTGTACAAAATTGGACCGGCAGTGAGAATACTTGCTTATTTTTCAGTCCATTTCATCTGTGTGTTCCACACTTGGATCGATCATGTTGAAACAGTGTTCAAATTTGAACAGCTTGAGTTTGATTGGATGCGGTGACTTGCCGCCGCATCCAATGAAATCCATTGACCCGAAGCACTAAGCATTTGATCAATACACCAAAGTGTAAATTGGATTAAAACATCATAGCCTTGGCTAGCGATGATGACCTATGTATGCATGTGCTTCTGACTCGTGCACATTTTTACTTTCATATTAATTTTTTTTTAATTTTTTTACCCAAGAAACTGTTATGCAGTATTCTAATAGTACATTTTGATTTGCGGGTTGGGTTGCATTCGGTTGGGTTCTTTCTTTGTTTTTGACCTTTCATTTAGAGTACTGAAAGTAGAGAATGAGGGCATGATGTACTACTATTAAAAGGCTGGTTGACTTTTTACTCTGTAACTACGCCAAGAACGTGTAACTTAAACTTGTTACACGGCATAATAAAAAGAATGGTGTTATTATTGAACTATTCGCACCAGAAAACCCGGATATGATTATTATATATATTATGTCATATTATGAGGACTTAACGTTAATCGTCATTCTAGTACATCTAAATAGCCTACATAATGTAGACATAAATTATCTAAATTTCAGGCCTAATTTACCCTCAAATGTTTTATGTACCATGTACCCGCTTCGGATAGTTATTGACTAAATTGTTTTATGGCGGTAGAAGCCGTGTGTGGTCTGCTTTTTTATATAAAAAATCGTTGATATATTATATAATCATAATACATGTATGAGATAACAGTCTAATAATTTACTCGAAGACTGTAAGAATTTGAAGTTGTATTTTTGGTATTGCATGTTACATGCCCAATTTGTTAATGTCTTGGGTTGGTTATTTGCTTTGTTTAACCACCACTGTGGAAAGATAATGAGGAACAGGACTGGTCGTGATTAAAAAATCCATTATATATGCAGGAATTTAAACTGTTCCAACTTAACAATGGCCATCACATCAAAACAGTTACAACCGAAGGATTTATATGTTCAGATTGATCCTAGTTATAAATAAGTATTCAACTGTACACCATCCCCACCAGACAGATACCATAATACCCATACAAAAGCTTGCTGTACATTCATAAATGGGCCACAGGAAGCAAATCTCCGAAGTAATAATAACCAACTGATGCAGCTATCCGGCTTTTAGTGATAATTACACACGTGGTTAACTCGACCACATTTGTTAAACGAAAAAGACCAATAAACAGCATGAACCATACCTACTGGCTTGTAAGTCGAGTTAAACTACAAACATCAAGATCCTGATCAGCAATAGCATAATGCGACTGCAAATAAGGGTCTATGTTGTCTTTTCTACTGATTGCTCCTAACAAACTACACAGATCCAGGATAGCAGGCGCATTATGCAGTTGGAATCGAATCGTCTTATATGTAGTTTGTAGCTGGACTCGACTTATACGCGAGCATAAACGGTATGTAACACTATTTGGTATGCTTTGTACAACCCAAAATTCGTGATATACCCTGATAATAGTGTTAGCTCAGTTTAATGTCTCATTCGTTGTATACATCTTAGCTTCCCAACGAGACTGCACCAGCGTCCTAAGTGGTTAGAGCGTCCGCCACAAATGCGGGAGGTCGCGGATTCGAACCACGGATGAGTTATACCAAACACTAATAAAAATGGCGCTAACACTAGGCACTCAGCTTTAAGAGGTTAGTATGAGGATTGGTCGGCCTGGTGTCAGGATACTGTGACTGGGTGGGACATCATGCTAATGTCTGCGGCATGAGGCCCAAGTGATAGGCATCACTATAAACTGTCACAATGTAGATATCGTAGCGAAAAGACTGAACAATTGTTAAAGCTACGTTAAAAATCTAAATCACGCACGCACTCAATGTGTCCTTAGAAATACCGTCTTTACTCACTTTTTAGTCGTGTCCGTCTGAAAATTACATACGCCCATGATCTGCCATCGCATAATTCTTAGGCAGATCTGGGGCGTTGTACAGTGAGCAATCCGTAGAACAAATGACATCGAATTTAATCTTACTGCGCATTGTGCGACGGCAGATCAGAATCTATGCTGCTAGCAGTTGGAGTCAATGTTAGAGATAATTCTGCACTAGCCTTATGATATCAGAATAATTCTCATAAACAAAATGTCTGGATCTCTTGCAGGTAAAGCTTACACGGTTATTTTCTCTAGGAATGATATGAAAATATATGATTTTGGAATCTTAAGGGGAAAAATCAATTGTAGATATTACTTAGATAACGCATTTCAGATTTAATTAGCTGCAATTTCAGAAGGTTAAAAAGAACCCGTGATGTGTCTAATTTTGAAAACTTAGAAGCATTGGTTAAATGAATTATATCAAAGTCAACTAATTAAAGTAGAAAGTGCTAGAGATAGTTATATGATTATTTTCATTTCATCTCTGAACGTCAAAGGAAATTCGTTCCACGCGACGAAATTTGGCTGAGTCAACTGCTATGGTACAAGGGTATGACATAACCCTCTTCCCAAATTCAACCGGTTAAAAGAAGTTTATCAATAATTGATTGTTCAAAGGAACGTTAATTACGGCATGATTAGCTGTCTTGACAATCAAAACTTCTACGGAGAAAATTTAGGAAACAGTCGATTCTGATTGGTTAATATGAACTTATGGGCGTAACTCTGTAAGGAATTAAGAGTTTTGCTTTGGAGAAATTCTTCAGTCTTCAATCTTTCTTGCGAGAAGTTAGACGGGACTCCGGAACGTAGAAAGTACGTTTTCGTTATTGAGTAAAGGGCCGAAAAGTTGTCCCAGATAGGAGACAAACCATAAGTTTGAGGTTCGTAGAAGACGAATAAAAAACGGCAAAGGAAACAGCTTTCCTAAACTCTCCCGAGATTCCAGAGATTCCCTGAAAATTCATGTACCAATTCCAAGTACCAGAGCAAATTCTGAGCCGAAGTCTAGGTGTAGGGACGATCGTCAAATCAGGGTTTGACTGGCAGGAGTCTAGGTCCGGACGACTACACAAAGGTTGGCAGAGCAGGGACGAACGGAAGATTCGATGTCCAGATAAGATAGGTGATGATGTCACTCATCGTTGCGCTCAAAGGTCACAGCTCGTAGGCAATGACGAATTGAATTAATTCTGTCACTGAAAATTAATAGTAATAGTAAAGAAAAATTGTATTGTTTTTTTTATTTGAGCACACGTTAGTACAGTTTTCCTTCTTTTGTAACCAAAATTGATTTTTTTCTTTTTAAATTCTGTTGTTAAACTGATTAAATTTTATATTTGTTCATTGAAATGGGGCTGGTTGTGTTTATGTCTTCAATATACTTGTTCAGAGATCTGCATTCTTCTTTCTATCCATCCACGCTGGGTAAATTACACCGCGGGAGGTCATTTTCTAGCAGCGAACCGTAGTGGAAGAGGTTGGTGTGTTTTGAACGCCACCAATTTACCACATAACCATTCTATGCTTAAAATGAGGACAAGAACTGTAAAATGAGGACATAAACTACGAGAAGTGAGCATGAATGCTACGTTTTCAGTTAGAAGGTGTCTGCGTGCATGTGTATGTGCGTGTAAATTGGATTTTTAACGTAGTTCTTATTAATTTCTCAGTTATATCGTGTGTGGCAGTATATAGTGACGTCTGTTGTTGTTGATGTTGTTGTTGTTGTTGGGCTTAACGCCATTTTTCAGCACATGATAGGCTATTCATGGCGGCCAGTATTAATGGTGGAGGAAGAAACCGGGAAATCACCGGAAAGAACCACCGACCCACGAGAAGCTACTGGCAAGCTTTCTCACATACCCACATTCGCTGAATCAGACTCGAACCCACGCAGACAGAGGTGAGATGGCAGTGATCCGTAACGGACAGCGCTTTAGACCACTCGGCCACTCGATGCCCCATCTAGCACTGGGGCATCATGCTTCATATATATAGCATCATGACCCACCCAATCACATTATCGTGACACATACCACTAACACTAAAGGAGACATCTGTTCGTACCATTTTTTCATAAGTCTTTGGTATGACTTGGTCGGGGTTTGAACTTGCTACCTCCCCCACACAATGCACACGCACTAACCACTATACCACCGAAGCGGTTTAAGAAAGAATTCGTAATTTGCCAGAATGTTATGTCTACACACTGATGGTCTTTCTTGTGGGTTTAGAAGCAATATTGATCCAAGAAAAGGTTGCATATTTGGGTGGAAGATATATATTACAATTCAATAATATTATTAGACAGTGACCGTTACACATACTCATGTTAGAGTGTATTGCAGGCATTGAAATAAAAATGCTTTTATTCATAGTGTAAATGTCCAGCAATAAAAATAAACGCAAACACCGGATATTATGCGTAAATTTTTAAACATTTTACTGGGTTCGTGTTTCATTATTTACATAGTATTTACGTGTGTACAGTTCACACTAATAAAGCTATATTCTGTCTTGGTGAGCTGGAATGTAGGTTCAGGATACCCAAAGATGTATTTATAGGCGTAAAATGATGCACAACATGCTACAGAATCCGTATAAAGATATCAAGCAATCTACAGACTCTGTAAAGATTTCAGACAAGCTACTGACTGTGTAAAGATATCAAACAAGCTACTGACTGTGTAAAGATATCAAACAAGCTACAGGCTGTGTAAAGATATCAAACAAGCTACAAACTATACAAAGATATCAAACAAGCTACTGACTGTACAAAGATATCAAACAAGCTGCAGCCTGTATAAGGATATCAAGCAAGTTACAATTAAAGATATTAACATGTTTAAAGCCATGTAAAGATATCAAACAAGCTACAGACTGTTAAAGATATCAAACAAGCTACAGTATGTGGAAAGATATCAAACAAGCTACAAACTGTACAAAGATATCAAACAAGCTACAGATTGTTAAAGATATCAAACAAGTTACAGGCTGTTTAAAGATATCAAACAAGCTACTGACTATGTAAAGATATCAAACAAGTTACAGGCTGTGTAAAGATATCAAGCAAGCTACAGTATGTGGAAAGTTATCAAACAAGCTACAAACTGTTCAAAGATATCAAACAAGCTACTGACTGTACAAAGATATCAAACAAGCTGCAGTCTGTATAAGGCTATCAAACAAGTTACAATTAAAGATATTAAACATGTTTCAAGCCATGTAAAGATATCATACAAGCTACAGACTGTTAAAGATATAAAACAAGTTACAGGCTGTGTAAAGATATCAAACTAGCTATAGACTTTGTAAAGATATCAAACAAGCTACAGGCTGTGTAAAGATATCAAACAAGCTACAGACTGTACAAAGGTATCAAACAAGCTGCAGCCTGTATAAGGATATCAAACAAGATACAATTAAAGATATCAAACATGTTTCAAGCCATGTAAAGATATCAAACAAACTACAGGCTATGTAAAGATATCAAACAAGTTACAGGCTGTGTAAAGATATTAAACAAACTACAGGCTGTGTAAAGATATCAAATAAGCTACAGGCTGTGTAAAGATATCAAATAAGCTACATGTTGTATAATGATACTCCTCATTGGTGTCAGAATAATGTGATTGAATGGACTTGTGATTGAGTGGACATGATGCTAAGTAAATTAGGAATACCAAGATCATGAAACTTTGCAATGTCTTAAGTTTAAAATGCTAAAGAGGAAATTGTTTTAAAATAACAATTATTAAATGAGGTCTATTAAATAAACTTTCCATTCTTTGCAGATGGGATTTCTCCATACTGAAAATGAACAGTATTTCATAGAACCCGTAAAAGGCCATGATTACGAACACAATCCGGCACACCCTCATATAATATACCGACGATCAGCAATACCGTCAAATATGGATCCTTTCCAGGATTCAAATGAACCCAAAGCTTCCACGAATGAAGACTCTTGTGGCGTAAAAGGTAAATGAAAATGGGTAGTTTGTCTCTAACAAATTGGCAATTAATTTAAGATTCTTTTCTGTATTATTGTTTAAGCCTCTTTTATTAACTCCCCTGACTGTAATGCCATTCGTCTTATGTTATGGTCCTTCGTCAGTCGTCCGTTGTTAATTGCTTGTTACCAATCTCTCCATATCACTGATCCGATCAGATTTCCATCAAACTTGGTACATTGGCTTATGCCATCAAAATCTCTGATGAGTTCCACAAGCCGCCAGATGCATGCATGTTAATTAGGTGGTCTTGCGTCTGAAAGACTATATTTCTGATCTGATTTAAATTAAACGTGACAATTAGACTAATATCAAACTCGATACATATGCCCACGTAATCGGGGCGTTAGTTGAGCGTCATCATGAGCGAAACTCATGCATGTTAATGACGTGGCCTTATATATGATTGGCTTGACTGTACAGAACTCTAATAATTACTTTTCTTATCCCTTATTAATCAGACTTCGTCAATTTGGATGATTACGATTCCGAGAACGATCTATGCATGTTGATAAGGTAATCTTTTAATCTGGTTCGATAATAAGTATGATATGTGCATATTAGTGAGGTAATCTCTATCTGATTCTATAATAAATGTGATCTGTGGATTTTAATGAGGTAATCTTTTTTCTGGTTCTATAATAATTGGTACATGTGCATATTAATGAGGTAACCTCTATCTGGTTTTTTTTTTAATAAGTGCGATATGTGTATATTTATGACTATACTGCATCTGACTGGTTGAGATGTGTCAGGCTTACTTGGGCTTCATGTTGGTTTTAAGATCCGTTTCCTCCTTAAGCTCGGTTTTTACAAATTAGGAACTGATATTTTGTGAGAAATATAATTGGGTTCATAGAGGCAGACCTTTCAACTTATTCAAAGGCGGTTTTCATTTATATCCTCTAAGCGCCCAATACTTTTTCTATCTTTTTCTGTGTCGGAATAGGGAGTTTATGGTGTTTATAATTTTTAACGTAGTTTTAACAATTTTTCAGTCATATCGCTATGATGTCTGCAGTGTGGCAGTTTATAGTGATGTCTAGCACTGGGGCATCATGCCGCAGACATGTAGCATGATGTCCCAACCAGTCACATTATCATGACACCAGGCCGACCAGTCCTAACACTAACCTCTTAATGCTGAGCGTCAAGCGAGGCAGCTGTTAGTACCATTTTTGTAAGTCTTTGATACGACTCGACCGGAATAGGGAAATGTTAAACTAACTTTTTTGATTGGACCGTCCTCAAATGCTGCCCCACCCCAGCCCAACCTCCCTCACTCCCACATCTCTGCAACATGTTCGATTTTGTTATAATTGTTTCTCTTTTAGTATTGGGCGTGTTTGCAGTGTCGGATTATCAAATAGGCAGAGTAGACACCGGCATATGGGCCCCACGCCTTTTAGGATTGGTAAAATTAAAAACGTATTGGGAGATAATTGGGCATGGGGTGGATTTCGACTGTCTAGGGACCTCTAGAGGGTTTAATCTGGCACTGCCTGTTTGTATCAGTGTATGTTTGAAGTTTTAATTAGTTGCTGTCTTCCAGACATTTTAAGTAACTTCAGACATTTTATAAGTTTTGTTTCCTTTGAATATTCTTCCCAGACCTAATTTTCGGCTGAAAGTGGATCTTAGAGACTAGCAATATAATGGATGTTTGCTGCCACATTGTCCGTCCATTACCACTGCAAGATGGCATTTAACACGTTTGAATTTTGTTTCGCTTAGATTTAACTATTTCGTTGAATTCGTTTCCATTCTCACATAAGTATACATTTATAAGAGATCCATTACGATTCTAAACTTCTTTAAATTTTAAGAAAGGTCCGAAAATATAAGTTAGATATGGAATTTTAAAAAATGATTACCAAAATACAGAAGCGTAATTTTCAATTCAAACGAAGCGTGACCGATGGTGTAAATACAAGGTATAGTTAATAAAATGTATGATCGAACTTACGACTTAAGCAAACAAAATCCACAGCGATAACATGTTCGGACATAATGAACGCAGTCTGCAAGTCGAAATGAATGCGAATATATTCCGTATACTTATATTTTATTGGCAATCGTGGTTACATTTTATGCTCCGTTCCATTTAACTGACATATAACTCGGATCATATTTCACTGAAAGCTGCTTTATAAATGCAGGCAGTCGATATACATAGCGTTTTGTCACGACCTACATCTTTTGGTGTCTAAGTTATATTATGTCAATGACAGGTCGTTCTGCTATCCGTCAGAATAACGTAATTTTCCCGATGCTAACATACCATTTAGGGTCCAGTCTGACGCGCTGACATCTTTCTGTACATAGTTTATAACTTGCCCTAATTTGATAGAAGACGAAGCGTATAAGTGTGCAGTTTGTTGAACTGACATATTTATTTGCATTTATTCTGCCAGCTTTGTTGAAAATTATTAAAGAACCGATCTAACCTAGTTAGTCGGTGATTAAAATCTACAGCAGGGAGAACACATTTTAACATCAAGAAGTTGGTATGCAGTAATATAACTTATTTTTGTATAATATTGGGATAGAGTAATATACCACCCCTCTTCGTTGACAACGTTGGCAAGGGACAATATACCGTCTATACTCGTTATAACGTTGGCTTACTATTATATACCTCTCTTATTCGTGGGCAACGTAGGTATTAAGTGGATAATATTGACCTTGGGTAATATACCGTATGAACTCGTACATAGCGTCGGCATAGTGTAATACCGGACGTAATTATGGATAACTTGGGAAGGGGCAATATACCGTAATACTCGCAAGTAAGGCAGATACAACTGAATATGTTCAGATCTGCAGTCGTACCTCTAGATGTAAGCCTTTGAAGTTTACATTAATAAGTAGAACTAACAACTCAGACCTTGATCCGCCGGCATAATGTGCGCGGTACAGGGTTCAATACCCACACAAGCCACGCGAGTCCTTGGGAACAATGCTTAGCTCCCATTTCCTAGGTATGATAGACAATAATTTCCTAAAGTCCGTTTAAACCCACAAGAAAACAAAAGAAACAAGATTTCAAATGAAGTTTAGTAAATATCCAAAAAGGACGAACTGCTAGACAAAAGAAAATGCTTTATTCTTTGAATCTGAAGTTTGAAGCGCATTGAAATTTTGACACTGATGCGGAAAGGTAGAAAACAGGCATAATCCATGATTTTCTATTTAATTTTGAATGTTTGCTAATTTTATAAATGTTGCTCATTTATTCTTCTTTCATCTAGATGTCAATGATTATATCGCCCAACGAGAACGGTGGGAGAGACATAATAGAAAGGAAAGGTCGACCAGTGGACGCCATAAAAGATCTGTATCTACCGAACGTTATGTGGAAACGTTAGTCGTTGTGGATCCATTAATGGTCAAATTCTATGAAAACGAAGACCTTGAAACTTATGTTCTGACAATCATGAATATGGTGAGTTAACAGGAAGTAATATGAAGGGATAATTTAAATAGAGAACCAAACTTTAAAATATGACTTGAAAGCGGTCTTTCAACAAATACTGTACATTACTGGGAAATGAGCAAATGAATAAATATAAAATAATAAAATAAAATAAAAGTGGAAATGAAAGTTCTGTTAAAATATGAAACAAAACGAACACATGAGTTAGACATATACTTACTATTTATTTAGTTCATTTTGCCAAGCTTAAGATCAGCACATTGACTAAAATATATATAATTTTTGTCATTGGAGTATCTACTTTAACGCTAGATGTGGACAATCTTTTCTAGTTTTGCAACCATCACTCGTGATAGTGGCTCTATTTACCGGTGTACTATTCTTGAGCCTGTGGGATTCAAGTACCGAAAATAGCCCTGATAATTTTGTCAGAATGTTTTAACTGAAGTTTACAAAGGGAATCTTGCACTCTGTAAAACAGTTACTGCGTAGTCAATAAAAGAAAAAATAAGTATCTCCACATTTAGCGTTGTTATTGTTATTATTATTATTATTATTATTATTATTATTATTATTATTATTATTATTATTATTATTATTCTTGTTGTTATTGTTGCTGCCGCTGCTGTTGACGGTTTTTGCATAACATTTCCAGGTTGCAACCATGTTCCATGATGCATCAGTCGGAAATTCCATTAACATTGTTCTTGTCCGAATACTTATTATGGAAGAAGAAAATGTAAGTAAAATACCGTTTCTTTGTTGAACAGTAAATGTGGTTTGCTTATTTGGATAAGATATTGTTTTCCAGACATACATGCCATTGTTAAACCTATGGTACAGATCTACATTTTTAATTCTTATGTTTGACTCTTGTTTTTATTGCAATGCTTGCTTTTATACTGTTGATAACATTTTCTGAAAAAAAAAGTACAGTGCAGTTCCATGACCCATTCACCTTTGTTAACTTTTGATCTGCCTTCAGAAGAAACAAATAATAAGTAAGTCACGTGCTAAAACAAGTGCTGTGAGACTGCGTTAAAAGTTATATAAACACGACCAGATAAGTAAATGGCAAGTAAAGGTTATATATATATATATATATATATATATATATATATATATATATATATATATATATATATATATATATATATATATATATATATATATATATAACCTTTACTTGCCATTGCCATTTAATTCCTAAACCAATATTCTTTCTTAAATTATTTCTTATCAAATACAGGATAAATAGAGCATTCAAAATATATGTAATACCGAGAAACGAAAACACCTTTTCTGATAACAGGATGACTTGAATATAAACACCAAGCTGATAACACCCTTTTCTGATAATAGGATGACTTGAAGATAACGCACCACGCCGATAACACTCTGCATAGCTTTTGTAAATTTCAAAAGAAGATCAACGTTAAGAATGAGGATCATCCGAACCACCATGATGTTGCTGTACTGTTAACCAGGTGAAGAATGTTCTAGAATTCAGTAGTGGAACTGTACACCTATCATATCTCAACGTGTATTTATCATACTTGAAACATATATATATATATATATATATATATATATATATATATATATATATATATATATATATATATATATAAGGAGATATTGCAATATATCAGTGCGAGAAAAATTAAATCACGACAGTGGATATAACACTTATAGCTCCCCAGTGGTAATATCACATTCGCAACTATTTTCATTTCATATTTAGGAAATAATTGTTTGCAATTTAGAATGTTATTCACATATTCATGTCGATAGTTTCACCTTTTGTATTTTTCTTTCTTTCTTTTTTCTTTCTTTCTTTCTTTCTTTCTTTCTTTCTTTCTTTCTTTCTTTCTTTCTTTCAGTTTTTATCAATTTCTCATATAAATCCCATGGTATACTTTCTTTCTTTCTTTCTTTCTTTCTTTCTTTCTTTCTTTCTTTCTTTCTTTCTTTCTTTCTTTCTTTCTTTCTTTCTTTCTTTCTTTGTATCTCTCAGTTTTTATCAATTTCTCATATAAATCCCATGGTATACATTTATTTAATTAACAAGGAGGAGTAAAAAAATGAACTCCGAGAAAAAACAGCTGGTTCCAAATATTAACATTCATAATTAGTTTTCCAAATGAATCCTACAAATAATTAGTGACTGAATTTACAAGAACTGTTGCTTTTAGAAATTCTGTCACCTATCCAATGTGCCATTTATGATACAAGGACAATGAAAAACGCTTTATTCTTAGAATTGGAAGGAAGGAAGGAAAATTACATGGTTTATTATATGAACCAAATTGATTAACTCTCAGCACAATCATAGAAATGTTTTTGCAAACGATGAGAACGATGACAAAATCTGGCATTAAAGCTGGTTGATTGCAGTCCGAAATTACGTGATAATCTAAATGTGGGTGTAGATTTTCTTGCTGAACTAGACTGCAAAGTTGCTAAGCCCAAATATTCACGTCTGAAAGCAAAAACAAAATTAAGAACCAAAATCCATGCAAGTTAAAGTAATATCTTTAAAATATATTTTGTTTAATGAAGGTACGCTCCGAAATCCGACGGATGTGACCTTTCGTGATATTTCTACAGTATCCTTACCCCAAACAATATATAGGCCCTACTGTATTTACCCCCACGTTAATTTGACAGAATATATCATTTGAAGCATTATTTTGTACAAGACTACTTTAGATCACTTATTTCTGCAAATTGTAAAATTTTGGAATATCTTTTTATCGATGTAGTAATGCAGCCGCTTTTCGCAATAGCACAGCACAACGACAAATTTTATGCAAATCGACGGGTTTTGCCTGAAGAATGCACATAATAAATATATACTGTAATTTTTTTGAGTAGATGTAAGGTAATATAATATTTTTCTCATGCTTTAAAAACATGTTCCATTATAGCTAGTGTTCGTAATTTGAACAGTTTTTAGCTCATGCGCCAACCAAAATATTTATATTTATATGGTTATGAAATCATTCAAAAGTACCAAGGCCTTTCGCGTTTTACATTACCACATGTTTGGGGGTCTTTTGAGATTCTCGACCGAACATATATAAATCAGTATGAAACAAATGATTAATTGTTTTATCATATAATAATACAACTTTAAAACTATTTTAGAAAGAATATCTGCTCCAGAGTCAACGAACCCTGTAGCACTTTGGGTCTAGCCCATGTATCTGGAATGTGTCAACCCCATAGAACATGCAATATAAACGAGGACACTGGCTTAGCATTGGCCTACACGGTTGCGCACGAACTCGGACATAAGTAAGAAATCATGTTGTATTAGTTTCTATTAAATATTTATACAAATATGAAAATATACTTATTAATAAATGCAACTCAACCAAAACTGAGGTATTGTAAAAATTTATTTTTCAAATCTGTCTTCGAATATATGCCGGTATCTAGCACCATGTTTTATCAATGTTTCGTTCTTTTTGTTTTAAAATTATCGAGTCCATGGTATTAGACTATTTGGAAGCTTAAGCATATTTGACGTTTATTGTTTTGATGACAAAATTTTCCTCTGCTATTTATTAAATTTTAAACATTAGAGGAAACATTTTTTAAGCTGTTGCTGCTAGCATGTTAACACTTTACAAGTAAATCTATTTTTAGCATAGTACAATCACAACACGTAAAGCATATCACAGACGAGATCTCACCCTTTCGCAGTTTAATATCGATACCAATGAGATTTTATGATAGACTTTACCGATTTATCTCGTCTGTGAATGAAAAAATGTAAGATTTAATAGTTTGTAGAGTGGTAGCATATAATAATGACATGTCGACTTGAAAACGAGCTATATTTTTCATTTTTTAGTTTTGGGATGGGTCACGACGGACAGCATAACGATTGCCAAGATCCATTCGGACAGAACATTTTTATAATGTCACCCAATCTCGTCGCTGATGCCTCTCCGAAGAACTGGTCAGAGTGTAGTCGAAAGGCTATAACAAAATTTATCGAGTAAGATCTTTATTTTAGTACACTGTAGTGGATTTATATATATATATATATATATATATATATATATATATATATATATATATATATATATATATATATATATATATATATATATATAAACAATCCAATAACAATCCTTTCAAGTGCACTGGATCCAACAAGGGATTACGTGTGCTTAGAGATTGATTAAGATAAATGCAATAAACAGACAACGAACAGTGCAAAACTAGTATCTAACTAGTCTGACAAGAATTTTAGACCATCTACTTTGGGCACATTTCTACCAAGCTGGAATCTGTATTGTTTCTTTGCGTGTATACAAACATATTTCTACACCGCCTTTTGTTCACAAGCAACAATATAATAATCTGTTTATATTCGATTTGAGTAAACATTTCTACCCAGTTTCTTAACCTAAATACTTAAGGAGGTTCCAGTATTGACTTCTGTTTACATTATGTGATAGTAGTATCATTCAATGTTAAATGTTTATTATAAAATAGATTTCAGATATCCTTGAAGAATGTACACATATAGTTTGGACGAAACTATGAACTAAACTGAACATGATTCTCTCTCTTTAGTCGTGACTGGGGATATTGCTTAGATGACGAACCAGGTGACCATTTTTACGACATCCCCATTCTCCCGCCCGGTACTATGTACGATGCAGATCACCAGTGTCGTCTGCAATACGGACCGGATTCATCAATATGCACCGGGCTTCGGGTTTGTAATATTGACAAAATATATTAAAAAAGCTTCCAACCATGTATAAAGCCTTGTAATTTATTATCCTGAAATTAAGCAAAGTTTCTGCTACATACACATTGAAAACAATTGCACAAAAAATTAACGTGTTTTGTTAAGCCATCGTTCCGCTTGTTTTTAAGAGCTGTTTAAATAAACTAAGGTGATGGTCTGAAATTCTAATTATTAATAGTTTCAATTTGCGTTACACAAAATTGCTGATTTTTCACGACATTAGAATTTTATTTCTTGCAGGTTGATATAAAAATATTGGATTATGAATCATTTCTTAAAGAAAGCGAAATATATTTTGTTCAAGTTCTTCGTTTCTATATGTAAGAGTTCGCACTGATGCAAGTTATGTTATGCATATTCTTAATATCTCATTTCCTTAAGAGATTGCACGCAGCTTTACTATTTGATGCATATATAATTCATTTACCGGTAACATGAATGTACATTGATATTGTGGACAGGATGTATGTTCCGTGCTGTGGTGTAGAGTTGACAACAAATGTACGACACATCTGGAAGCCGCAGCAGATGGTACCATATGCGATCAAAACATGGTAAGTGGAGTCATTGATTCACCTTGTAGTATTACTTGTTCTGCTTACAAATTTCGATCTCGTACTTTTTTATAGAGATTTTTTTTATAGAGTTTTGTGTCACTGCAGTTTAATTTTCCTAACATTTTATGCGAGAAAAACCATATCAAAAAGTAAGTTTCATTTCAGTCAGATTCGAATAACAAAGTATTTTGCATTTATTGACATAACACGAGTCACGTATGGAAATAAACCTTATGACATTCTCTTATTCATACGGATGTCGTGTTATTTTTCAATTTATACGGTAGGGATAAATTGCAATGAGATGTAAAAAAAGATTAAGCGAGTGTCTGGCACGAACGATATTTTTTGGGGCATCTGCATAATCAACCATTATTATTATTGTTCATTCTATAGGCCAACGATTTCTCGAATAAGTAAGTCACTACCACAATATTAATATGGTTTGTATGACAAATGCTTTTGACAGATAAAGATAAAATATAACATACACATAAAGGTAATCTAATATTTAATAACTTTTGGCATTTTCTTGTCTAGACATTTAAGTATCGGATGTTAATCAAAGGGTGATTATCGTACACAAACTATTTTATAATTAAAATTTCTACAATGATCAATGGCTGATTATACTTCTATATTGTGGAGCTCCATTCCTAAATCTACCCGTACGCTAAATATCCCGATTAATAAAGTATTACTGTGATATCAATTCATTGTAAATATATATTGAACTATTTGTCCTTGTTTTGTGTAGTCGGATTCGAACGTTCAACATCTTTAAAGCTTAAATAATCCTAGCATTCTTAAAAATATCGTTATAACATGTTGATTACGTTAAAATCTCTTTATACGAATCACCATGTAATAAACCGTCGTAACTGATCGGTGATGGTCATTTTTATATTTGTGATGGACCTATTAATCAGGAGGGCTTGGTACACACAATATGGTAAAGTACTTGTCGGTATTTTCTTTTAGTGTACTTATATTATTTTACAGTGCTCACTACAATCGATGATTGCAATTGTCCCTTGATATATGTTTGCTAATCATTGAATCATTTAAGAATACACCTTTATAGCTTCAATATTTGTGCAAAGCTATTAAGTACAAATTAATACCTAGTGGTTAGAGCGTCAGTCTCGGATGCGGGATTCCGCGGGTTCTAACCCAGGCCGAGTCATACGAAAGGCTTATAAAAATGGCACTAGTAGCTACCTCTCTTGGCGTTCGGCATTAAGAGTTTAGGACTGGTCGGCCTGGTGTTAGGATAATGTAACTGGGTGGGACATGATGCTACGTATCTGCGTCATGATATCCAAGTGCTAGACATCAATATAAACTACCACACTGCAGACATCGTAGCGATTTGACTGAAAAAAATTGTTAAATCTATGATAAAGTCCGAAACACACACACACACACACACACACACACACACACACACATACCAATTCAGATTATGATGTCAATATTCAATTAATGTGTGACCTGCAAAAACTGGCTTCAAGGGTGGCAGTAGCCATCGAGCATCTTACTAATTTGTAATGTGTGACGTCCAAAGACTGGCGTCAAGGAAAAGAGTCTCCGAACATTATACAACTTTTGAAATATTCATACAGAACTATCAATCACATTATGTATGGTTTGAACTTTGAAAAACATTGTAATGTTTAGATTTCATTTTTAATATAAAAGGAGTTAATTATTGAGTATTAGGTAGCAAGCGAAATGCCATCGAGAATATAAGCGAATAAGGATAATGAAACCTATTATGGGACTATTAAGTGAAACAGTGCAATGGAACCTTATTGTAGGGAATTTATGTGAATCGGTTTAATGGAACCTATTATGGGACTATTAAGTGAAACAGTGTAATGGAACCTTATTTTAGGGAATTTATGTGAATCATTTTAATAGAACCTATTATGGGACTATTAAGTGAAACAGTGTAATGGAACCTTATTGTAGGGAATTTATGTAAATCAGAGTAATGGAACCTATTATGGGACTATTAAGTGAAACAGTGTAATGGAACCTTATTTTAGGGAATTTACGTGAATCAGGGTAATGGAAGCTATTGTCGAGAATTTAGGTGAATCGGGGTAATGGAACCTATCACAGAGAATTTTGGTGAATCAGGGTATTGGAACCTACCTTTGAAATTTAGGTGACATCAGTGCAGAGGAACCTATCATGGAAAATTTAAGTGAATCGAGAATTCAGGTGAATCACCGAAATGGAACCTATCATAGGGAATTAAGGTGAATCAGGTAATGGAAGCTACCATCGATAATTAGGTAAATCAGGGTAATGGAACGTATCAAAGGGAATTTAAGTGAATCAGAGTAATATAACCTATCATCGAGAATTCAGGTGAATCACGGAGATGGAACCTATCATAGGGAATTAAGGTGAATCAGGTAATGTAACCTTTCGAATGGATTTAGGTGAATCAAGTAATAGAAGCTACCATCGAGAATTAGGTAAATCAGGGTAATAGAACGTAACAAATGGAATTTAAGTGAATCATGATAATGGAACTTACCATAATGGAATTATGTGAATTGAACTAGTGGAACCTGCTATCGGACATTTATGTGACTCGGGGTAGTGGAACCATCAAACTAGAATTTTATGTGATCAGAGTAACGACGCCTATTGTAGAGAACTTCTGTTATGAAACCTCCCATCGGAATACACCAGGAATTTAGGTGAATCAAAGTAAATGAAAATCATATCTAAAATTTAAATGAATCGGGATAGTGGAACCTGATATTGGGAATTTGGGTGAATCGGGGTAATGAAACCTGCGATTAAGAATTTAGGTGAATCCGGGTAGTGGATCCTACTATCGGGATTTAGGCGTAGTGAATCGTAGTAGTGTACCTTACTTTTTGGAAATATAGGCAAATCGCGTTAGTGAAAATTACTACGGAAAATTTAGGTTAATCGTGGTAATGGTATCTGCCATCGGGAATTTAGGAGAATCGGATGGAACCTTCAATCGGAAGTTTAGGTGAATCGAGGTTATGCAAACTACGGAATATATGTAAACCATAGTCATACATCACTACCGTTTAGCTGGATGTTATTTACTTCATATGTTTTCTGAAATGGACTTAACACCTCTTATCATGACGCATTATCAAGATAAAATAATCTAGTAATTGACCTTAAATTTCAGTGGTGCAGTATGGGAGAATGTGTTGAAATTGGCGAAAGGCGCGAAGCAATAAATGGAATGTGGGGCGAATGGAGCGAGTGGTCAGAGTGTACGCGTACTTGCGACGCTGGTGTCAGTCATTCGGAACGTCACTGTCACAATCCCAGGTAATGACAATGTCTTGATCATCCGTTTATCAGTATGCAAATATACCTGCATCTCAACCCAAAACGTACATCTCATAAGTAAAAGATACTAGCATTTAAATTTGTCTTGAACACTTTTGCATATATATATATATATATATATATATATATATATATATATATATATATATATATATATACCAGACAGAACAGACTGTGCTATCCCTGGATTCTGTAGTAGAATCTTGATAATAGTGGGCTGAAATAATAGTTTAATACAAACAATACTATCATACAGGTTAGAGAAATTAAATTCGTACTCTACCGAGTTTCGAACCTAGATCCGCGAGTAAATGGCACCCATCGCTTATATAACACCGATTCAGTGCCATCATTTTTTGGTGATGCGTGCTTAGTCGTGACGGTATATGGGTTGGTGCGTGCAGGCAAGGCGATGGGTGCCATTTATTCGCGGATCTAGGTTCGAAACTCGGTAGAGTACGAATTTAATTTCTCTAACCTGTATGATAGCATTGTTTGTATTAAACTATATATATATATATATATATATATATATATATATATATATATATATATATATATATATATATATATATATATATATATATATATATAAAGTCTTTTTAAAATTGATGATTAAAATTACAAAGATTATGTGTTTTTAAATGGAGAAATCGCATTTTTCTCGGAAAGGAGTGAATGACTAAATATGTTTAATTTAAACTTATAACATGAGGCAAGATCAATAGAGAATTAAAAAATATTTTAAAGTTTGAAAAAATATGTATGTATGCATATCAAGAAATTTACACAGATGTATTTTTGCATTCCTCTATAGGCCATCAAACGGGGGTAAATATTGCCTGGGAGAGCGGAAAAGATACAGAATTTGCAACACACAGGTAAAAATATATAATAAATATTCTTAAGTTATTACCGTTCACTAAACATCCTCTTCTATAGATAAATGTCTTCATAAAGTACGTTTTAGTGACAACCTGAGCTATTTATTGCTGTGCATTTGAATGAAGAAACATCTGGCATTTTATAAAAGAAAAGACCGCTGGTATACAAAATTCTGTGAATTGACGTTTTCAGGTGTACACGTTGTTCAACTGTCGTACGATCATATATTCTCAAAATGAGCAATTGCGAAGATCAAATTGGGGATTTTTGATTTGTGAATTTTTGGTTTTAACGCCATTTACAGCATATGACAGATCATATATGTTTACCAGTGTTATAGGTGAAGGAAGCTACGTGAGAAGACCCAGGGTTGAACCACCGACTTACAGGAAGCCACTCATAAGCTTAACTCACATACCCATGTTGATCGAGCCGTGTCTTGAACGTATTCGGACGAGGTGAGATGCCAGTGATTTGTAAAGGCGAGCAACTAAGACAACTCGTACACCCGGGGTTGCTGTTTAAATATTAGGCTTGTCGTCATGTATATTGGACTTACCATCTTGCAGAGAATAATTCTATCGCGATGTCGGTTGCATAATATTTTTCGCTATCTAGCAAAGGCTCATTCGTCATCACAAAGCACATGAGAAGGCTTGCTTTCTGGTTGAGAGAAAATATCTCGTATACACAGCATCAAAGATTAAGTTCTTAAAATAGTATTTTAAACACCCAAATAACAATTAAACCCTACTTGAACAAACTCGAAATATTGAAAACAGGAATACTTTGTTTTGAAATAAGAACTGTTTATTGATTTATAAATATTGCATCAACTATAATTGCCAAAGAAAAAAATCACAGTCGAACTAGAATTAAACCCGAATTATCCTTATGTTCAACCTACCTGAAGTCTCACAGGCTGTGAACATGGTTTTTGAGGTCTCACATGCTGTGTACATAGTTCGATCCTGAGATATAATCAGAGTGAAAAAAATAAAAAATAAAAAATAAATAAATTTAAAAAAATAATAATTACAAGTCTGTTTCATTTGATATTATCTTCTTTTAGCCTGATTTCTGTTCAAAAGATATTATGATCAAATAAAACCAGCTTTTTAGTTGGTTTATTCAATAGATTTTTTTCTGTGAACTGTAACGTAACAGTTTTGTATTCAGTGTTTCATTAATCTCGTGATGTATGCATCAATTCTTGCATTGTATATAATGTTAAAAGACATCCGGGTTCTTGCAGATATGGTACTCTCACTTAGAAATCTCAAAAATAGAAACAAATGTTTGATACTTATTTTCACAGGACTGTCCAGAAGGACTTCCAAGTTTCCAGACAGTTCAGTGTCAGGAATTCAACTATATTCCCTACAAGAATGGGCTATACGAATGGGAACATGTTCCAACACCAGGTAAATTATATATAATTCGAGTACTTTTTTAGCATTTGTAGATAATATCGTGTATAGAATAAACACAACGGAACCTTTATCATGTTCTCACCTATTTGCTTACAGATATGATATAAATTACCTTGTGTACCCGTTTATACTTCGTATCAACATTCAAACAACAAAGATCCTGATCTGTCCTAGCATAGTCCACATGCAGATCAGGGTCTGTGTTGTTTGTTCTACTGATCACTCCTAACAAACTGCATAGAGTCAGATTTGTCAGCACATTATATGGGTCGTTGCAATTAGCAGTTGGACTCGTCCTTAAGTTGGTACTCTAACGACTCCTTTGAGCTTCCCCCAGGGGATATGACATTGTTTTTCGTTTTGGTACCCTTCATACAAACTGTAAGGAAATACAAGGCTTTATCGTAAGGATAACTCTGATATATAGCATGATTAACCACGGTCTTTCTTGTTCCGAATGAAGAGGAACGTGTTTGCTATTCCTTTTGCAAAATTTGTTTCTTGTATGGCAATACAATATGTTTGAACTTAACTAGCTTGAATGCTTTCTTAATATAACTTAAATAATAAAGTATAGTATGTTAGATGATTTTCTTTTCGCATTTTGCCAGTACATTAGTACATGTACCAAAATATTACAGAGACGCCATGTCAGCTACACTGCAAGCCTAAGAACCAGTTCTTCTCTGTGATGCTGAAAGACATCGTTACCGATGGATCAAGATGTACCCCTGGTACCAGAAACATGTGCATCAGTGGAAGATGTAGGGTAAGATTTTGCATTTAATTTACATTTATTTCATTTAATTTTACTCTAAATAATCGAGTCTAAGATTCGGCGAATGTGGATATGTGAGAAAGCTTGCCAGTAGCTTCTCGTGGGTCGGTGGTTCTTTCCGCGGATTTCCCGGTTTCTTCCTACACCATTAATACTGGCCGCCATGTATAGCCTATCGTGAGCTGAAAAATGGCATCAAGCCCCAAGACAACAACAACAACAACAACAACAACAACAACAACAACTCTAAATAATATGTCTGTAAACATACACAATATAGTACTTTCCTATTCCATTAGAGCCTATGAATAATTGGCAAATTAGGATTGCCGAGGAGTTTTGTCCAAAACATTTTCAGTAAATATATTGCACAAGTTTTATTTTGCTAAGACTTAAATTAAGTAACAAAAATTATTTAAGGCAACAAATTTAAGTAAAATCAACAAGTTATTCATTTATCTACAATACTAATTGACTTAAATCCCGTATGTCCTATGACAAGTCAGAACGTTTAGAATGTTCCAGATATATTAAAATAGTCTTGAATGTCCTAATGTACATCATCATGCAATCAAGAATATAATGTGTTAATCCAATATTAATTCCAGTGAATATTATAAAAAACGATTCTTCTAAAATTTTATCTGAGCACAACTGTAAACTTCTGATAACATGGATTCCTGCAGACTGGTCTTAAAACGGGGAATTAATTATTTGTTTAACAAACCCTGGTTTATACTCATTTTCACTTGACCTAGATGTAAGTTATTCCAATGGAAAATTTCGATCTTTTTGTTAACAAGTTTGTTTCTATTGTATTTTGATCTTAAAAAAGTTGTCATCATCTTATTGACAAGTTAAAATCAGTGCCAAATGTTAGCTACGTAACCATTTTGTTTATAAATGACTATTCTCATAAAGTATAATCCACGATCATGGACAAAATGTTAATGGCACAATATAGATATACATAACAATACATTTGGAGTAACCAGTAGTAATGTACTAAACCTGCAGCACGTTACATTTGATCGTCTTCAGATTACTACTACCCTCTGTACGAAAGAATATCATCTATTTTCAGCATGTGGGCTGTGATTTTGTAATAGACTCCAATGCCAAGGAAGACAGATGCGGATTATGTCATGGCGACGGTTCAACATGTACCACAATAAAGGACCAATATAATGAAACACAAGGATTAGGTGAGACCCGAAAGATTGACGCCATTAATATTCTTTAAGCAATGGTCCGTGTTTGTGTTGTTAATATGACTTGCAATATGTTTTTGGAAAATCTCAAACTAAGAATCATTTTATTGCTGAAGAAAATCATTTGAATTGTTATTGTAATGGTAAACTGCTGTTTGTGTCTGTGTTGCTGTACATAAAAATTAAAGGTGTAGCTTGGAAAGTGCAAGGCAAACATTTGCATATTGAGCTAAATATTGATGTATCCTACGGTGATTACATTTGAATGTATTTATTAGGAAGAAAAGAGAATACTGAGTGTTTTCTACCTTATTGTCCAAACTACAGGATCATCCTTTTTGTTTTATATTATCAGATTTCCTTCTATTTTCACCGTTTAAATTTGAATATATTTCAACAAAATGACTCAGCTTTATTTCAGCCTCATGCCAGGTATATGAGGTATGACAAACTTACGTAGCTTTCAAGCTCTCACTAGCGTTTGTCTTTCATTGTTATGGTAGGTTATGTTGAAGCCATCATTATTCCCACTGGAGCAAGAAACATTCGAGTAGAAGAGGTAGCTGCAGCCAACAATTTTCTTGCGCTTAGGAATGACAAGGGTGATTACTACCTTAATGGGCACTGGTTTATACAGTGGAGTGGGGAGTATGAAGTGGCAGGGACTACACTTCAGTACATCAGGGACAGTAACAAGGAAACGCTCAGCGCACCAGGACCATTGAAAGAGCCCTTGCATGTCATGGTAATAATGCTCAGCAGCTTGAGTGCTTTCCATCTTGGTAATGCTCAGCAGCTTGAGTGCTTTCGATCTTGGTAATGCTCAGCAGCTTGAGTGATTTCGATCTTGGTAATGCTCAGCAGCTTGAGTGCTTTCCATCTTGGTAATGCTCAGCAGCTTGAGTGCTTTCGATCTTGGTAATGCTCAGCAGCTGCATTAATGAGTGCTGTCCATCTGACATATATGGAAGTAACATAAAATAACATTAGTAACATATCTGCCAGTAAAGAATTTCAGTTCGTTATTTGTACTTCGAGTGAAATGTGTACGGTTTTTCGTTTTCTTCTCATTTTTGTGAAAATGTGCCACAGTGTCATAATCACTTCATAAATATTTTAAATAGTTTTTGAAAACTCACAAATATACACGAAAGAGGCAAAGCTTTTCCATCAAATTATTTCTGAAAAAGTATCATAGGAAACGGTGATTTCTTAGACTACTTTATCTGATAGTCACATATTACACTTTAAACAACTATTGCCAGCAGTTCGTAAGTAAGAAAAAAATATATAGATACAGGTAGATGAAATAATTATGTTATAATAATTTTCGAAGATTCTCGTACAATGTGATCGAAAAGTTAGAATACTTCCTTGTGAATCTTTAGCTACTGCTGCAATCCACCAATCCAGGCGTCACGTTTGAGTATACGGTACCAAAGGAAAATGCAACAAATACAAGAACGCCAGAGTTTAAATGGGGATATCTTCCATGGACACATTGCACAGCATCCTGTGGTGGAGGTAAAACTAATTTTAACTTTACTTTTCATTCGTACACTTTGTGTTTAAGTTACTCTTTAAAAAGTCAATGTCAAAATTTTATTTAAAAGGCGCTGTCTGATTACATAAAATTTTTCATTATATTAAACGCCTAAATGTCGATTTTCTAACAGCTAACAGCAGCCTCTTAAAGCTACTCAGTAATTCCTCGTTTGTGTATTTATCTGAGTTCAGATTTGTTTTCAAATTAACACTGCCACGTTTAAAGTTCAATGAATGTGTAGTTTTTAAAGATTTTAGATTTTAAAGTTAAAAGTATATATGGTTCATAAAGATTTTAGAAATTAGTAATGTGTATTACTGTTCTTCACATTATAACCTTTCAGGAATGATGAGGTCTGAGGTTGTCTGTACTGAGGTCGAGTCTGGTGTTGTAGATGACGTCTACTGTAACCAGACCGCCAAGCCAGATGATAAACAGAAAGTTTGTAACGATCATTTATGTCCAGCAAGGTGAGCGCTATCTTGATATTCCTCCACACTGTATTTTTGGGAGTGTGTCAAATATGTATGTTTGAACCTCAGTAAACCAGCATGAAATTAAGTTTGACCCATAAAGTCTGCAATGGTTATTATAATTTAATCTCTTAAATTTGTTTGAGAAACTGTATGATTATTTTTTTTTGTTTTTCTTCTAACTATCATGCATAAAATTGAATGGGTAATGTACTGTCTTCAGAATCGGTTCTGCTTTGATGTGTTTGACGAAAATGAATGAACAAAATAATACGTTAAAAATGACGAATCATCTAAACTATGCTATTTTCAGATGGTGGGCAGGTCCATGGCAGCACTGTTCTGTTACCTGTGGAGATGATGGGGTCCACCATCGAACTGTAATTTGCGTTCGAAGCCATGGAACTGATGAACAAGTCGCATTAGTTGACGCGGAATGTAGCGCTTTGGAAAAGCCACGTGAGGTAGAGCCTTGCCAAAAGAAAGATCTTTGCCCAGGAACTGGCTTCTGGATTGTTGAGGAATGGTCGAGTGTGAGTCTTCTTTTATCATCCTATAATTTCTAATAAGATAGAACTAAATATAAAGATTACGTTCCCTCTTTACCATAGATCTTTTAAATCGGAATTCGTTACGAAGAATGGCGGAGGTGTTGCGTGCAAGGGTGTATTTCACTATAGTGAGTTTAATTTTGTTGATATTTATAATTTAAGAATTGGTCACAGTACGCAGTTATCAGAATCTTCACAAAATTCACACATTTCTTCAAGATGAAATATAGGACTATGTAAGAGTTTTATAAAATAGATACAAAATGAAAAAAAATGTCTTTCCATCTTTTTAAAGTGATTATGGTACTCCTTGACAAAGCATGACATAAATCTATTACATATAATATTTTCTATTATCTTGAATTACCTTCACAGTGCAAGAGTAACCCATGTGGCAAGCAGTACAGAACTGTGGTATGCAGCGATAATACGACTGGTTGCCACAAAAATTACAAACCACTTGAAGTTAAGGATTGTAGCGAATCTTGTGGACACTGGATGACAGAGGAATGGCAAGAGGTCAGACAATTTTTATAAACGTTGACGCAAAATATTTACTGTTTAGATAATACTTTCTTCCATTGTTCATAGTACGTTTCGAAAGCTTCTAAATTACAGGTTGTTATTTATTACATGGATTGTTAGCTTTGTACATAGTCAAATGACAAATATATGACATTGACTGTTAGATTTGTACATCGTCAAGTGACAGATATATGACATTGACTGTTAGATTTGTACATGTCAAGTGACAGATATATGACATTGACTGTTAGATTTGTACATCGTCAAGTGACAGATATATGACATGGATTGTTAGCTTTGTACATAGTCAAGTGACAAATATATGACATTGACTGTTAGATTTGTACATCGTCAAGTGACAGATATATGACATTGACTGTTAGATTTGTACATCGTCAAATGACAGATATATGACATGGATTGTTAGCTTTGTACATAGTCAAGTGACAAATATATGACATTGACTTAGATTTGTACATCGTCAAGTGACAGATATATGACATTGACTGTTAGATTTGTACATCGTCAAGTGACAGATATATGACATGGATTGTTAGATTTGTACATTGTCAAGGGAAAGTTTGCGACATGGATTGTTAGATTTGTACAGCGTCAAGTGACAAATTGTTTTATTTAAATTATAATGTACGAGAAGATCCAAAGCAAGCCCCCGGAAATGGATTTTCGGGAAATGGAATAACATTTTCATTTTGTTTAGTTTTGTTTTGTTTTTCCTAATGGAGAATTCTAAGAAATTAGACACTTTTAAATGACATAAAATTAGGTAAAGATCAAATTATCTTTGAAACAAATGATACAATTATGAGAATAGAGAAACAAGGTTCATTCTGGTATTATTTGAATTAAATAAATATGGAATCTAAATTGTTTAAAGATTGAAATTTCCAGTATTGTTTGAAAATTAACAATGACGTACACACGCATGGAGACATTACTGAAGAGGAGGCTGGTCATAGGAGAGAATTCAGAAATATCGGGGGGGGGGCTAAAGTAGTAGGTGAGCTGTGAGACGAATCCTTTTTGCAAAGCTTCCGGAAGCTCCTGCATAATTTTAACCAATTAACTGTAAAGAAAATTTACTCTCAACAAACATTCCGTTTGTTTTACGATCTTCCCCACTTCCCAATCCGCCCCTGGTTTATGTATAGTGTATTATCGATTTTCTTGTTTCATTTCTCCATGAATCCTGTAAAACATGAAGTTTGATTTTATAATTATAAATAACTACAAAAAGAAATAAGCAAATCTCAAAAAAGGCAGACTGATATTTTAACTTCTGTTTATATATATTTACAAAAAAAATATGGGCGGATGAATACATAGGTTTGCTATGCTGATATTATAAATAAATAACTTATAGTTTTCTGCGTCATATGATACGAATTTATCCAATCAAAACGATTATTACAAAGACTTGCATAAACTTGTGTAATTATATATCTTTAATAACGTGGTTAATCATCACTTTCTGAAAATGATTCAATTGTTTGATTGAAATGAATAATTTGTTTAATTTACAGTGCACACGGTCTTGCGGAGAGGGAATACAGTACCGAAAAGTCACGTGTGTTAGTGGTACGATATGTGATCACACGCAAGAACCATATAGTGAGAGGGCCTGCAACCTTCATTTGTGTCCTGTATCACCAGAATTACGATCAAATATCTCTGCGATATCTAACAATATTTCCAATACGTTTGCAAAAGAAAAGGAGAAAGTGTTTGACAGTTTAATCTTTGAAGAAGGTTCTAATAATGAGAGTAGAAAAGAGCATGTTGATGATGGGACTGGAGTAACAAGAGACGTTTCCCACATATCAGTAACTGAAGGAGCTGTGCCGCATGAGGATACAGGGAATAATAAGGACAAAGCTGATCCAAGTATTAAATTTGAAACAAATAATAACGAGCATGTCACAATAAATGGAATGCTACATACAGCAGGTAGTAAATCAGTACTAGTTGTTACAGCTTCCTCAGTAGCGAGCACCAGTGATGCTGTGAATAGTAGTCCAAAACAGTACGAAGATAACATTTATAATAAGGAAAATGCGGGTTCTACAGCTTCTTTAGAATTCGAGAAGTCATCACATTCAAGCGATGAAAAAACCCGTAAGGTCTCTACGTCAAATACAACGCCTCCCAAGCATAGGCACCACCACGGTGAAAAGACAAGATACCCCACTACCAAGGATCCATTTATTCTGTTAGTCATTGATAATAATAAAAGCAATTTCAACACGCCCGAATCACGTCACGATGATGAAATGCAAATAGAGCTAGAAGAGAAAATGAAACAAGGAAAGAAAAATAAGACCAGTTCAGACGTGGATATAACAAAGATTGCACCTGATAATAGTGAAATTCGAGGGGAAAATTCTGTCCATAAAATAGCACCAAGCGAAGCTGACTTTGTCAGCAGCAACAGCAGCAGCAACATAAATACGGACCTCAATGAATCAGTTGACATTAGTCAAAAGAGTAATTCTGATATGTTTGCACCTAGTGTTGATAATAATTCCGATGATGAGAAAGACAATGAGGATATAAATAATACAGACTTGAGAACAGACATTTACACCAACCAGACAAATCCAGATTCTAGACAGGATGATAACAATGTCAAACCGGCCAAGGAAGCGGGATCAACTAATCATAGTCAATTTGAAACGAAAGAGAATAGCAGTCCTGGAAACAAGCCGTCACGTGACGAAACTGAGTACAGTTCTGAGGCGGGGAACAAATCTGTCATACATGTAAGCAAGAAGTTCACGGAAAATGAGGTGTTAAATCAGACTACGTTTACAGTCAAGGATGATAACAAAGAAACCTCGAAAAAGCACGGAAATACATTTTATGTCTTAGAAACTGATACAAGCACGGGGTTTTCCGGTGTGAAGTCAGAAATTTCTTCAATTAATAATCCCTTAGATAGTGACTTTTCTTCTATCAAGAAAACTTTAGACGGAGAGCTTTTAAAATCCTTGAATCATCCACCTATTAAGGGAGAAATACCGAAAAGCATTAGTGATATACTTGGAAAAGACCCTCCCAAATTCGATTCGAGTATCAACAGTGATATATTCCACCTTCCGAAAGGTGGAAGCGAAAGTGGAACATTCAAATGGCTACCAAAGGAATGGGGCGAGGTAGGCATACAGTTTTCTGCTCACTCGTGAACCTGTACAAAAATCAGATATAAATTGCATTGTGCGAAATATTCATTTCTAATTTTTTAAATACTATTTCCTACATGCTATGTGTTTTAAATATAAGCGGATTTTAAACGACATTTTTCGAGTCTTATGTGGCGGTTCCATCACACATCAAGACATCATAAATATGCGCGTATTATTTCTTAAGATGAATTGATGAAGGAATATATTAAGGATCAAAAGAACAAATAACTAATTTCAATGAACATAAAAGAATGAACAGGTAACTAATGAACAGGTGCTTTAATAAGCAGCCAAAAAAATGATTCAATGAATGATCTTGAATGGTTGAAACACAAAATAACTTTATGACCGATGGACAGAATAACTGAATGAATGAATACACTAGTTCTTTCGTATTTATAAGCTTTCATGTGCATATAGTCTGGGTAATAAGTTTAGTTACGCTTTGACAAAATATTTCATCAATTATACAACTTGACTCCTTATCCATTTCAGTTTTAAATATGTATCTCTGTTAAGATTAACGTCTATACTCGTTTATACGTCTCGTAACGAACAACAAAGATCCCGATCTGCCATAGCATAATCCGCATGCAGACCAAGGTCTTTGTTGTTTGTTGTACAGATTACTCCTAACAAACTGCACAGATCCAGATCTGTTGGCGCTTTATGCGACCGCAGATCTGGGTCTGTACAGTTTGCAGTTGGAGTCGTCTTGCAAACGATTTTAAACGTATATCATTCTAATTATTCTGACGCTAGTGTTCCCGGCGGTGTGGCGGTGGCGTAAGAACAAGGACAGTGTTATGCATCAATGAAGCTACACAGCAACCGGAAGATCGACTCTTGTGTGATATTCATTTCATCCCAAAGAATATCGAGGACTGCAATGTTGCACCCTGTGGGGAATGGGTTACCTCGGAATGGAGCCAGGTATTGACATGTGCTAGTTCTAATTAGTCTATAAGCATTTTACTTACATGGTAGTTGGGATGAGTTGTTGCAAGTAAATAATAAATTTGTGGTGAATCCGTGATTCATTTTAGTTCACAAGGACCATGATGCTCTCCTGTAATACAATTATTAGGAAAGTACACATGAACAAATTATGAAGAGCTTTTATGTACAACAAAACCTTAAGGAATCTTGCACAACACTTTATCGGAAAAACTCATTCCTTATTCATAAGAATAATAATGAGCCTGAAAATGATAAATTGCACGAAGCATTTGGTAATCCAACGCCCCCGGCTACAAAGTTTCATAGCGATTTAAATATGTCAGCAGCATAATAGAGGAAAAGAACAAGGGTTGAGTGAAACATTATGTATCGCCATATCTCGTCGACGCGTACGCTACCATCGTCGTAAAAAGAATAATCACTGGTGTCTTTGTTTTCGTTGATACAGGCAAATCAAATTACGACATGAGATGATATCTTTACGCCAGACTATAATTCAAATTGACTTATTACTGTCATTATCCTAGTAATCAAAGCTCTCACACGAGTCAGTTCAAATGCAAGCAGTTGTAAACTTCGAGTATGCATACATTGGTCTCTTTCACATCGGCACCCAACCTCTAAGCAAATAGCCCTAAGAATTCCAGAAACGCAACATAGAATTAGTATAGTCAACAAAAGGCAGCAGATTATCTTTGAAAATATCAACCACATTCCTTTTGGTATCTCTTTATCGAGGAGATTCCACATTCCGTTTGGTATCTCTTTATCGAGGATATTCGCCAAATCAGGGTCTCGAAGTGGGATCTACATGGATGTCGGAAAATTGTTGACCCTAATTTAGGTACTAGCAAATGTTCTAGCGATGTTTGCCCCTACAAAAGCGTTCTTAAACTACAAGGGTCCGTGTTGGTGGTCTTTACGACAAGCATAACTATTCATCTTCTCAGGATGAAACTTCGGCTCCTGTACATGCCTTACTTTGACCAATTAATTACAATTCACCCATAGGAATAAACAGTCAGCGATAACAAACCATAGTATATTCAAGTTATTTCAATTAGAGTTTTATATTTTTTTCAACCTGCTACACATAATATAAGTTTCAGAGAATAAGTATTTTTGATGTCATATGTTTATTCAGAAGCTGATCGCAGTCTTAACATCGTTTGATCGCATTTTCGCACATCTGATTTAACAATAATATAGCTTTGCAAAATCATTGTTAAAAGTTAGATGGCCGTAGATTTGAGACTTAATTGTAAATGACCTTGGACTTTGCTTTCTGAAGTACTTGCGTTTTTCTTTTCAAGGTAAATAAGCACATATTAACTCATTCTTAATCTACTTCTGGTAGTGTTCTGCTACATGTGGCACGAGTTTGCAGGAGAGGGTGGTGAGCTGTCCTGACGGAAAATTCTGCGATTCGGGTGATAAACCTGCCAGTCAGCGAACTTGTGATGTTCCTCATTGTGTCAAGTGGATCTCGGGACAGTGGAGTCAAGTATGTTGTCAAGTTCAACTTTTAATGTAAATGTCAACAATAATTGATAATGAACTTTCATGTTAGGGTCTAAGTACAAAAGAATCTTTTCTTCACGTGCGATTCCAAGCCCATTTATTGGGGGAAGGTTTATACATGTATAAAATAAAATCCAGGGAAAAAAAAACATTTTTATATTGAAAATTGAAGAATAAGAGAAGAGAAAAACCTTTAAAATGATAAAGGTAGATGTTATAGGGATCGAAAACGTATTTACAAAGAACAGTTCCGTTGGAAGTCAGGATGAAAGATAGTAATTTTTCTTTAAGCTATCCTTCTTTATAAGTCTTGCTAATTGGATTGATCACCTTGCCTCTTTTTCATCCAATCGAACCCATGGGTTTTGAAAGAAGTTAGATTATCATATCTTGTATATATATATATATATATATATATATATATATATATATATATATATATATATATATATATATATATATATATATATATATATGGTGTGTATACTATAGTATTGATAATTTTAACAGCATTCTTAAATTCTCAACGAAGATTGTTTTTCTTTTTCTTAGTGTTTAAACTTTATTTCAGTAATAAACTTTCCGTAATGACCTTGCTTTCTTTATATGTAATATCTGCCTTACAGTGTACAAAAACGTGTGGCGGCGGGGAACAATTCCGACTTGTCCAGTGTGTAAATCTGACATCTCAGCAGTTAGCAGTGGGTTGTGATCCCAAAGAACAACTTGCTGAAACACAAAACTGCAACACCGAAACTTGTCCAGAAGAAGAAAAAGGTAAAGTTTGAACCTGCACTATTTTTGCTATTTTCCGTAAAATAAATATCAAGAAGACCAGTTTCTTGTCCCTATATAACTAATTCTTCAAACTTTCTTCCATATTCGGATTCGGTTTATATCTTCGATACACACACATGAGTGTAGAAATTGTTGTCTAAGGAAATAAATATTTTGGATTCAAAGGACAGTAAGGAGAAATGAATTTTTTTAAATATTGCCGAGCATCAAACATCTTTTCGTAGTTATTGTTTCTTTATTTTAAAGATTCCATTTATTTATTTTTTTATGTATAATTGATAATGTCTGATTGGTTGATTGATAATGTTTACGTAGAAGGAAAAGATTAGTTTTCCATTGTTTTTAGTTACTTGTTGCATAACCGCATTGTTGGACACGTTACAGAGATTTCCAAATGTCAGGATCAGTTTAAGAATTTGTTTTATGATTGGTAGCTCAGTTTTTAGCACTGTTTTTACTCAAATCCAAATGAGTTATTAACAGCCTTGTGATTTTGTAAATTATTGTCTGTGTTAGTCATTGAAACTAACACAAGTGTATGGGGAAACCATAGTATTTGTTAAAGACGTAAAATTTATAAAATAATGTATTAATTTGGTTCTTTTACAGAGGCTTTGTCTATCACGTGTGCGCATAACGAAATGAGTTACGAAGTATGCCGAGCTCTAAGACGAATGGGGCAGTGTGAAAAGCGGTTCGTGAGTTTAAAATGCTGCAAAACCTGTGGTATGGACAAAAATAATCTGTACAGGCCAAAGCTACAAACCAGTAGATGAAAGCAAGCACCTGGTGCAACTGAGAACTATACAATCAGTTAAATAAACGCCATGAAAGTGCAAATCTAACAAAACAATTTAATGTCCCCATATAAAAGTTTAAATGCCAGATCTGACTGTGCCTTACAATCATGGTTGAAAGAGATGACGTCGTTTGAGATTTGAACCGTCGCTTTATCTACATAATTAGATATCACTGAGAGAATAGTCTATACATGAACTAGTCCTGAGGTGGAAATTAGTTTACCTTATTCATCATATTAATGGTAATTAAGAAGAAAATAATATGGGTTATTCATCAAATCTCTGCAAGATGGTGTGGTTTTGATATTACCACAGCTACTTAAAACAAATATCGTGCAAACTTATTATATTGCCACCTACCAAAATCAAATCCATATAAATTCACTCTACTTATTCTAAGACAGTTGAAGATTCACTCTCTTGAAATATATAGAGATGGATGGAGACATTATATTCACAGCCGAAGGATATCCAAATTTATTAGTTTAGAAAATGTGTTGAAAAGATTATTTAAAGCAGTGTTCTAAGTGCGATACATTTTGTTGAAGATCCTGTAACATTATTGAACATTTATTGACCGAAATAACTTGTTAATGTGTTACCGTGGATTTTTCATTCTACTTGTCATGTGCACCATAAAACAGGAACACAATAGCGGAAGGTATGCAAAATCCATTCCAGTGATAACTTCTTCGGACATAACGTGATGTATCATTGTCTTGCAATATATTCTTTGTCATTTTTGTATGTATTTTGAATAATACTGGAAGTTTTGTCTTTTCCATTAAAGGGTTTTTTAAGGAAAGCTTATTGGCATTAACGTTGTTGTACATGCCAACTTTGTCAGTATGCTATTAATAACTTCCGGCTTGGTTGATAATCCGATATTTCTGGTCTCAACTGCAGCACCTACTGAAGGTGCAGCTAATGAACAGTATTTATGTACAGGGAACCTATATTGATATTATTTTCATTTTTAAAAGTTGTTTTATTTTCTGCCATAAACATCGTCAGATTCTGTATTTGTTTCTTATTCTTGTACTGTGTAATATTGCATGATAACATTTTCATTGCTCTTTTCAACAGGTAGTGTTTACTGCATGAGATAACTTAGATTAATGTATATTACCAACTTACATTAATATATATTACCAAATTACATTAACGCATATTACCAACTTATATTAATGTATATTACCAACTTACATTAATGTATATTTCCAACTTATATTAATGTATATTACCTCTCCAACCTTTCGATTCTCGTGATAACAATATATTTTAAAGTTTTTCAATTTATGTATCCAAAACGTCGGATTTAGCTTTCTGAAAATGTCATAAAATGTACATATAATACGAGTGGAGTTCACAGAAGTACTTAAGTCTGCGTTCACAGAAGTACTTAAGTCTGGGTTACTGTAGAAACTCCAATCATCTGGTCAGATGACAGTTGTGCCTAACTTAAACTAAAGCAATCAAATATCTCAATAGTTAAATTTGAAATATAGGTAATTAATTAAACTTTAAGATTTTAGAACTTGCATCTGGTGGACGAACTGCCTTGTCGTATATTTAATTCCATTTCCTTGTTCATGCGGTTCATCTTAATCCGGGTTCGTGTGGAATTTACTCTTTATTTAAGGTCAATATTAAGGCGAATGCATATTGTTAAATTACTCTACTTCACGTAAGCATTCAAATGTAACATTTTTCATTAGCTGGGTCGATTTGAAGAACGCCTCCATTTCTGGAACCATTCTTCTCCCATGCTGAAAGTATAAAGTATATCCTTCATCAGGGCAGTTATGTAAAAATTATAGCAATAAAGATAAAATATTTGCACTTTTTCATTTGGCCAAGAAAACACATAACATGAGTTAGACCGGTTGGAGGAAACGTGGCATGATATTACGACATACTCCGAGATCCAGGCAAAACTTGCAGAATCTAATTATAATGAATTTAGGTACTGTAAGTTTGTATTTTTACCTCATATTTTTAATATTAAACCATGTTTTTTATTTTTATGTTTTTCTTTTTTTTTACTTTGATTCTTGAAGAATTTATAATACTCATTTAGAATCGCATGTAAATAATCCATTCATTGACATCCACCCGTATGCCAATGCTGTATCTGGAAATAGCAAGGAATTGGGATGCAACGTATAGGGTCGGGTTGCTGTTTGACAAGAAATGTGTGATCTTAGCCAAAGAACTCACATTCCTTTGAGCACAGCACACCAATGCGTAAATAGCGCAATCTCTAATGCGACAACACATAGTGCTACATAATTTGTCGGTCTACACCGTTCACACTCGGGTGTGCCCGGTTGCCCCAGGCCTGCCCCCACCCTCCTCCCCATCACCTTGTCCGCCTTAACCATAATAATCTTGTCTTTGCACAGCAGCAATAGGAACAAGAAAGAACTTAGTTCATTGACGGAGTTGTTTTTCAAAAATGTGTGCTTCGCCACAAATTAACCTCAAATTAGACAAGTAAATGATTGATTGGATTCTCACAAGAACATAACGTAACGTAGATATAAATAAAGCGTGGGATTCCCATTAGAGCACTTTGTAACGTTGATACATATACTGCGCAGATAAGCCAGTATAGAAACGATGGTATTTTTAAGTGTCATGTTGGCTATTCTGTAATTAGCTAGAGTTCTTTAGAGATGAAGGAGTTATTTCTATTATTATATCTCTGGGTCTGAATGATTTATTGCAACAAAGACGACCAATTAAACAGTATATTAAAAATATATTGATTTATTAAAAGTCACATATTTATCCCTTCATCATTCTTTACTTTCACTATATTCCAGCAGTAATCTTTAATGTCAAATAAAAATTGTATTGGGTATTGAGATATTCGCTGTTATTGTATTCCATTTATTTATGTTTGTATTCAATTACCCGTTTTCTCTGAGAATTCAGACAAGGTGACAAATGTTATCAAATATTTATTAACAATTTAGTACCGTTTGAAAGGAAAGCATTTTAAGTTAATGTGAAGAATGTTTCGCCTGAATTGTTATGATTATAGGCAAATAAATTCCTTTATTCCGAATTCACTAGTTAGAGTACTCCACGTAGTCACACTTTAATTGTTTATGCTACCTGGCTTGTGGTACCGTAAAGGTAAATATAGTATTACTAAATTTAAGAATGTGGTAACCCAATAGCCATTAATTTCAAAATATAGTACACCGTTGCATCAGATCTAAAATAATAGGTGTTTTAAATGTTCAGAGAAATTCGTCCTCAAATTTGTTTGAATTTTTAATTGTATTGATTTGATTCGTTCATTTAATGTGCTATGATATTTAGTCTATTATAACAGTATAAACTATTGACGTTTATAAAATTTTATTATTGACAAGTCATTAATTACCGATGGGTTAATGAGAGTTTAATGCAGATTATGTTTTTCAATGTTTAAAAAAATTGTTGATGTTAATACATTATGTGTCGTTGAATACATAAGCTAAAATGTTAAGAAATCAACATCTCTACTACTGGAACAGTAAAAAGTTTTTGTAAAATGATTTTTTTTAAAGTTTTCAGAATAAAAATTGATTATATAACAGGTGATGGTAAATATTCCCGCTTTCTATTTCAAAATAGAAACTTAATTTTTTAATTTGTTTTATGCATTTCCATATGTTATTATTAGCCTAAATGAGTCAGACGTAATTAAAGACGTAATTAACGACGTAATTAAAGACATAATACGAATCATCAAAAGACCCTAACTTGTTCTGAAAATTCAATTCCAGTAATGAATAATGAAACACAATTGACAATCATTTGAATTCAGCTTTAAGAAAACGTAAGGTATTTTTTAAATAAAATAATGTTTGGTTGAGGAAGGCATCATAAACTTTACTTGTTAAATATTTTATTTGTCGTGTGTGATTAGATACTTTTTCAAATCGTACTATTTCAATCGTTTGAACAAAATTGTATACACTCTGTAAAACTGGAGCAAACAAAATATTGCTACGAAAGGAATTTTATTTTCTCAAATTCTTAAAATTATGTATCGTGAATAATTGTTTTAATGCAAGAAATGAGATCATATATGTGATCGCAATTCATTTGTTTTTCCCGATTCTATAATAGGGATAATTTCAGAATGGATCCAAAAGATGTGAAATATTTACGTTTTGGGGGTAAAATAAACCTCCGTTCAGTATCCATCAATGAATATTTTAATCTTTTGCTGAATAAACTTGATTTTTAAGAGATCATATCTTAGCTTTGTACCTGCTGCCTATTAAGGACATGTTGCCATATGGCGTTATTCATATCATGTTTCATAAATCCATCTTATATTTTCTGAGATAAAACAGGGGCTTTATGACGTCAAAATCCGTCTGGAATGACGTATAGGCATCATATAAGGAGAAAGCAATCTGTCCAAGGCTTCGAAATGTAGTTCAAGGTTACTAGGAAATCCACTCGACTTTTTCAATAAATGAAACATTTCGTTTGGAATGTAATAAGTAAACTCTAAAAAGTGTGCTATTTCAAAATTAAACATATATCACTTGATAAATAATTTCAATCTTGTTTCAGCTAAGTAAATCCAAATGATCCAAAGCATCCGAATTATAGTAGCCGAAGCATCCAAATGATAGTAACCAAGGCATCCAAATGATAGTAACCAAGGCTTCCAAATGATAGTAGCCAAGTCATCCAAATAATGGAATAAATAAATGGATCATGTGTTAATGAATGTAGCTTATAATAGATAGAAACCATAACAATACTTGATATACATATTATCGGAGCTTCTAATAACTGGAGACCCAAAAAAAACCTGTCCTGTGTAATATAGCGCCATGTGTACGCAGGATTTTATTATCTGCTTGTTAAGAAACATCACAAAATGTTGGTAATATTTCAACATTTATCAGCATTTAAGTCAACGTGAGGTTTCAATTTCGCTTCAGTATATTTTGAATTACGAAAAACTTAACGATATGTTTTTCCGATGTTTTGAGATGCCAGAGGAAAGATAGTCTCAAAAAATAACAAAATAATGCCTATAGATGGGACATGGGTACAAAAACAATTGAAACATTTGTTTATGAAAAAGTTATAATTGAAAGTCCTCGTTTGCCTGATGTTTGAAGCTCTCTGTCCACCTTAAAGGCATTGTTAGAAAATACAGGTTAAGTGCCAAAGAATTCGTTGCAAGTATGTGTTTAGGACAGACGAACGATATGATTCAGAATTACCAGAAACAGCGTATGAAATCGCTTGACATGCAGTCAGGGGAGGCATATTTCATGGTTTTCTGTAAAATTGCAATGTGCCAGAAATTCAGCTATTTATTTCAATCAAAAACAGAACTATATCGAACAAATAAACAGAAACTTTCAGTATTTGTTTAAATTAAATTATATTAATATGATGACGTCGACAGTTTTTTAATCACAAATTAATACCGCAATATTCCGTAAAAATGACAGTTTAAAGCCTTCATGCATTGATATCTTTAAACAAAAAAAGAAACTCTCTCTCTCTCTCTCTCTCTCTCTCTCTCTCTCTCTCTCTCTCTCTCTCTCTCTCTCTCTCTCTCTCTCTCTCTCTCTCTCTCTCTCTCTCTCTCTCTCTCTCTCTCTCAAAACGTCTGATTCTTTCGTCAAATTCGTAGAACCATACTGCTTAGGATGGGTGAATTCAGCAGCAATCACTCGTGTATAGTTCGTCAGATGAGTGTTAAAGTTACGACATTCAACATTTGTTCGTGTATTTTCTATATTTGTTAATACTCCCGGTACACAAATTTTATCTAATTTTTTTAAAATTGTATTCATGGTTGTAAACTGAACAGGATATCTTTTGTTAGTTTTGCCTACGTGATCTGGGTATCTTGCAAGCGTAGTACTTACATAGGAAATATAAATAGATGCTTACGTATGTGTTGAAAAGTATTAATATTAATATTAATAATAAGACAAATGGTTCCTTTGGATTAGGTTCTCAGTGGCTGATGAGGGTTCGACGTTTCTGAAATAATTCTGTAGCTTCCTATTTTTTGGGCTATGTCACATGAATAATCCAAAACTAAGCAAGATAGTTACAGTATTCTATCACGTAGGGTCTATTGCGAAATATAGTCGTAATTTTCTGTGTATATAAAGAGAGAATTAAGTAATCAGTTTCATTCCGATTTTAGAGTCATTCACACTAATTTTGCTCCTGTTGTAAGTCAAAAGAAGTGTTTTATGTTATACTTTGATATTATTCGAGAGGAAAAACATCAGTTTGAACAGTTCATTGGAAATAGAATAAGATATTATTATGGAATTCTGGACAAAGTCATCTTGACAACGTCACGGTTTCTGGAGTACAAGTACGTTTCCGGTCTTGAAATGTATAGGGGAATTTTTATTAAGTTAGGACTTTCATAGACCTTTAAAGTGATTAGTGATATTGCTGTAACTTGCTCACAAATTTTTCATTTATAACTTTGATAATTAAATTGTTTGTTAAGTTTACGAAACTTGATGTTTTCTTTCGTTTTGGGGGTAGTGTGGATAGGGGTTCTGTTTACTTAGTTTGTAACAATAGAGTTATAACAAAGTGTTCGTTATATACAAAAAAAAAAACCCACAACCAACTCTTAACTCTTATTTAGGTGATTATGAGACAATAAAACAATGTGAGCGACAAAAACCTACAGCTATCTCTCAAACGTGTTCACATTTTTTCACACATTTAAAGGTATTAGTTATATACTTGTATAGTTTTTAACTGTATAAAAAAATCATTTAATAGGAAAACGACAAGTAGTTCTCATAAACTGACGATATAAATATTCCCGGAAAATTTTATCCTTAGATCTAATTTTAAAAAAAATTAATATACTTACTCCATAACCGTGATATAAAAGCACAAAGCCCATGCGTATTTATAATACATATTTTGGACTTACCAGCGGAATATCGCGGACTGTAAAATCACCAGTATCCCCAGTGCTTATGTGATAAATGTATTTGTTTCCGACTTAGAAAATTAACTTTAAGAGTAAATAGCCTCCAAATTATACTTAATTTTGCTATTCTGCCGAATATGCACTTGACAATATTCACTTCTCTCTATCCAGTGTGACATGCGCTTGCTAAATAGTGTACATTTCTCCCTATCATACGTGACATGCGCTCGCTAAATAGTGTACATTTCTCCCCATCATACGTGACATGCGCTTGCTAAATAGTGTACATTTCTCCCTATCATACGTGACATGTGCTTGCTAAATAATGTACCTTTCTCCCTATCATAGGTGACATGGGCTTGCTAAATAGTGTACCTTTCTCCCTATCATTCGTGACATGCGCTTGCTAAATAGTGTACATTTCTCCCTATCATACGTGACATGTGCTTGCTAAATAGTGTACCTTTCTCCCTATCATAGTGACATGCGCTTGCTAAATAGTGTACATTTCTCCCTATCATACGTGACATGTGCTTACTAAATAGTGTACCTTTCTCCCTATCATACGTGACATGCGCTTGCTAAATAGTGTACCTTTCTCCCTATCATACGTAACATGTGCTTACTAAACCTTTCTCCCTATCATAGGTGACATGGGCTTGCTAAATAGTGTACCTTTCTCCCTATCATTCGTGACATGCGCTTGCTAAATAGTGTACCTTTCTCCCTATCATACGTGACATGTGCTTGCTAAATAGTGTACATTTCTCCCTATCATACGTGACATGTGCTTGCTAAATAGTGTACCTCTCTCCCTATCATACGTGACATGCGCTTGCTAAATAGTGTACATTTCTCCCTATCATACGTGACATGTGCTTGCTAAATAGTGTACATTTCTCCCTATCATACGTGACATGTGCTTGCTAAATAGTGTACCTTTCTCCCTATCATACGTGACATGCGCTTGCTAAATAGTGTACATTTCTCCCTATCATACGTGACATGTGCTTACTAAATAGTGTACGTTGCTCGATACGTTGCGTAATATATTCTTGCTAAACAGTTTACATTGCTTGCTACCCTACGTAACATGCTGATACTAAATAATTTACGTTGCTCGCTACCTTGCGTAATATGTTGTTGCTAAACAGTGTATATTGCTCGCTATACTACGTAACATATGGATGCTAAACAGTGTACATTTCTCGCTAACCTGTATAATATGTGCTTGCTAAACAGTGCATTTTTCGATATGCTGAATAACATGCATACGCAATACGTCGTACGTTCTTGCTACCCTGCGAAACGTAAGCTTGCCAGACAGTGCACTTTGATTCCTACCTTGAACCTTGATTAAAGTGTGCGGTGTATCGTTTTAACCATGCGTAACATGCGCTTGTTAGACAGTGTATATTGCTAGTTACACTGTAACGTTTGGTCTCTGTATGGTGTACGTTACTTGCGACCCTGATTTACGTCTGTTCGCTGTAACGTGTTTGTTGGTTTGCAACCATGTGTAACGGTGTTTGCTAGACAATGTACATTGCTGGCTACACTGTCATGCATAATCGTTATACAATGCACATTACTTGCTGCTCGTCGTAGCGTTTGCTTGCAGACAGTACGTAGCTTGCTATTCATGAGTGCTCATTGCTTAAAACTTATTTTCTTAAGTTTTCAGGAAAACCTAAACGTACAACAGGGACATGTGCTCGCAGGATCAATTCACAATGTTGTATATATCATTCAGTTAATGATAACCTTATTATAACTGCATATTTCCAGTGTGTTATACATAAGTCTCGTATCAAAACTCTTTCATTTCTTTCACAGGCTAAAGTTTCTTTCGGCACCATTTATATTAAAATGAAGTATTGTGCAAAATTTCTCAGCTATTTCACAACATCCTCTAACGAAACAAAGTAAAGTGGAACATTGAAATAGTAGAAATTTGTGATACAGTTTGCCCTGAAAATGTTCAAAACGCCATTTACACGTAATCGCAAGCCTGTTTTGCAAGCGTACCCTATCATAGTGTGTTGATGTTAATTACATTTTACTATTGTAACCGTTGTCAAGGCGATGTTTATTCTTTCGACAACAAGAATCTAATATGGGAACTGAGAAAAACGAGTTTACTCCCTTCATTTCCTTCTGTTTGTCTGGTCTTTATGTCTGATTATTTGAAGTTTATAGGGTTGCATATTTGGTTTTATTGTGCGATTTATATCCCTCTGTACTGATAAAATTCATCAGAAGTTGATGCATTTTATTTTTCTTAGCTAACTTTTTTCTCCTAGTCTTTCTCATTCAAGAGGTATGCTTTCACAACATTGGCTTTAATATCGTACTGTCAGTTTAAGACTTTATCAATTTGACTTCATCGTCTATATACGCATTTAATTGAAAGTATTATCAGATAGTTACGTTATTTAGGTCAGCATAAACGTGTCATAGTGTCAGAAAGGTGCATTATGACTGCTTTTATGTTGGACGTATGCAGATGGATGAATCCAATTGAATATTCGTTCCATTTAAAAAATTTGTTTATCACTAGATTGTCTTGAATGTATTAATGCTTGGTGAATGATAATCTCCATCTTATCAGCCTTGCAAAACCTGAAGAATTTTAATATTTTATGATGGGTCAAGGTAATATTCCTACATGATTGACGTCTCTGACCATCTGGATGTGTGGTATGTACATATATCTTATTTTTGTATTTGTGCTCATCATTCATCAATGGCACCCTAACATAAAGGCGGGAGACGGAGGGATACTTACCCCCCCTCTTCCATTTCACCTCTAAACATGTTTTAGGCAAAATCCGTAAAACGTAATAGCTGATCACTACATTTTACCCCAAATCCCAAAATAAATCTGTGGGCACCTTGGTATATACAGAAAGCAAATTATAACATTTTTTGTTTATTATCTGGCTGATATGTTTGAATAAACACTTGCATAATCTTTCTAAGCGACTTATCAAATTATCCGGCAACACGGCCTGAGACACTCATTTACCCTTCTGCGGGCGATAATATTTCCTCCCATTTGATACCGCTACACTAATATTTACACGCACGCACCAACTCTTATATTTCTTGAAATGTTCGCCACAGTTAAGTCGTACACGCCTTCCGGAGTTGTAAGCAAAGACGAAAATCGAATTACCTTTGGCAGTATTAAGGCTCCAGCTGTGCGATGTAATTTGTAATACAATCAATGACTCGACAAGTAGTTGATGATTTTTAATAGTATTCATTTTCTCAAGCAACGACGACGATTATATCCGGTGTATCCTGTAGTCGAAGGATAAAATCTATGGGAGGATGGTTGTGATCCGATAAATTGTGAGATATTGAAAGACAGAAAATATAAACGATATTATCCGCTGAGAATGTTTATAGTAAGCATTTTGTCCTAGGAATATTGCATTACCTACAAAGAGAGGGATGTTTTACCACTCTTGACTGTAATTAGTTTGTTTCTTTAGTTTGTTTTTATTCGGGTTGTTGTTGTTGGGGGATGGGGTTGTAACCTGACCAGAAATATGTTTCACTTAGGTCACTGTAACACCGTCATATAAATCAGATGGTGAGATTTTAATTTCATTGTTCAATCCATTCTTTTTTTTTCTGTCGCTAGTGAACGAGACAAGTTTTGTTTGGTTGGCTAACTTTCCATCGCAACATACACCTTAGGCCACACTTTAAAACACACCTGTGATAATGGGTATCTGTTCCAAAAATCCTTGGTTACACTTGGCCAGGATATAGCTAAGCAAACGAACGAAAGGTGAACCGTGTTCGTGATCAAAGCACAGGAGTCTGCAATTTTATCAATAAAGCACGTCAAAATTTCCGACAACATAAAATCATCTTAACGGTATTATAAATTAACGCAAGGAATGAAAGCGACACCACAACCCTCCGCTCAATTCGACTTTTCTCACGTGTCTTTTATCGTTTCAGAATCGCTTAAATACAGGCTCAAGATGTCTACTCTTAACTCGCCAATTTAGTATGCTTGAAAATTATAAACATTATGAGCTTTGAATCGCTGAGAACTACATGCATACAAGTGAGTAGGATGTAAAAAAAAAGACAGTAGTTCTGAGTACACACTGAGAAAAAAAAATACATAAAACTGAAAATTCGGATATAAGGGGTCGGGGACAGTTTTTTCATACAAATTTATTGTCGCGTGCACCTGCATAATATAAAAATTAATTTAAAAAAATAATACTCGAGTGAGGTCAAAAGGTTAATAATTTGGAAAGGTATTATGAAGCACACCATATTCATATCACATAGGACCGGATTATGCCCGGGGAATGGGCCTGGGCACAGCCAACATAGGCGATCATGGCTATCCTGCCTTGTCCATAGACATGGTTACAGTTCTATTAACAAGAGTGCCTGTGAAATCAGACGATAATATACAGAGCTCCTTGAGCCTAAGGGGCCCTGGGCAAGTGGCCCACTTTACCCTATGGATAATCCGACCCTGTTTTCACACACCTGACCTGACAAATCTACCGAAGTTCTTAGACTAAAATGTTTATATACCCAAACCCTAATTGTACACATGCATGTTTCACATCTGAAGCCCATTCTTGACAGCATGTGTGTGCTCACAGTGTAAATGCAAGCCCTTTACCTGTGTGATGCTTGAAAAAAAAATTGTCTACTAAATAGCTTGATGCAATTCAAAATAGTTGACATCCAAAACGTTTTTTTTTTTAAAATAGATATTCTACTTGCCTTGAACTCATGTATCAACTTCTATGGGTGACTAGCCCTACTTCGTTTTTTGAGGGTTCTTTCCCTGGTTGATCTTTTCAGACCATTTAGGGAGACCCTTCTACCCTACAGGAAAGGATTGTGCTATTGTGTATAAAGTTTGTCTAAAATGTTATATATTGTAGAGTTCAGTTCATTTTTATTTCTGTAATAATTGACTAATATGTATGTGTATATATATTTTGTTTCCTAATCTTGCCATTCCCATTCAAGAATTTCATCTTGTTGCAGGAAATAGTTCTCCATTTCTATAATGGCTTGTTCTTCCATTTCTAGCTTTTTTTTTTCTCCTTTTGGTCCTCCTTTTTCCTCTGCTAATTTCTGTCTCTATCTGTGACTACTGTTTAGGTCAAACTCTTTGGTGTTTCTCCTGGTTGGGAACCTTGTTGCCAGATTTAAGGCTATTTATATCCGTTTGTTCTTTGGTAGGTTGATTGCATGCTTTTTTGCTGCGAAATTGGATTTGTTTCCTGATGTTTCAAATTTATTTAACTCTGTGTTCGTTATTGTTCCTTGTAGATGTTGTTGTTTCTGGACACTGTTGTTTGTGCTCTTGAATTTCGGTTTTCTGGCAGGTTTCCTGTGTTTGTTGATTTTGCTTGGTCTTATTAATTGTCATCAATATTCCCTGGGTTTTGGTTTGGGACGATGTGATTGTTGTTGCTCTTGTTCTATCCTGTTTGGCTATAGTTGCTTAGATTCGTCTCTTGTATTTGTTGTTTCGGGTGTTGTTGCTGTTGTTCTTGATTCAATTCCTACGTCCCTTCTCTATATGAACATTCTAAAAACGCTCCTTCAGTTGTCTCTATTCTTTTTGTCTTGAAACATTTCTCTAATTTTTCTAACTTCCTTGTTAGCTTTATGGACAGTCATTTTTCCCCGTGCTCCACGTTCCTCTCGTTAGTTTCACCATTCATTGCCATGTAGAATGTAGTTGTAGTTGTAGTTGTTGTGCTTAACGCCATTTTTCAGCACACGGTAGGCTATTCATGGCGGCCAGTATTAATGGTGGAGGAAGAAACCGGGAAATCACCGGAAAGAACCACCGACCCACGAGAAGCTACTGGCAAGCTTTCTCACATATCCACATTCGCCGAACATGTAGAATGTAGTTATTTCAATAGTATTTATTTTTGTTGTATAACTATTGTGTATTGTATTTTCTTCTAGAAATTATTCCATTGATTATACCTGTTAAACCTCATGTCTGCTTTTTCCTGCCCATTTTTAGATTTACTTCCTTACTTCAGTCGTCAGAGAGCCCTGCGTCCTAGCCGACTATTGGTATTTCAGTAGCTGCACACTGTGTAGTGACCATGGAAGGTGGACATGCCTCACATCAGTTTCAAGAACAACACAAGCACGAAATACATAGTTCATAAATATATCCATCTCTTTAATTATTACAAAAAATAACAGCTAAAACAATTTCATACCATACCCTTAACTTAAGAAATTTGCCAGGGGCCAATATGCAAAACTGGCCTCTGCCACTTAAGCGAAATTTGAACATGCGGTGCACCACGCGGTGCAACACACTAAATACAAGGCAACACAGAAATACCGTGCGTCTGAAAACGCATAGTCTGTGCATGTACTTGTAAAAAAAAAAAACTTGATAGACTGTTCTGGGGTTTATAACTTATCTGGAAATTGAGAGAAATGCTGAGCTTGCTATTTAATATATGAATTCTCTTTAATACAACATAATAGCATGTTGCAATAAAATACATAAACGGTACACAATAAAAAGAAAGCGCGTGTACATTTTTATAACATAACCTTAGATTAGGGTAAGCACATTGACTTAGTAGACTAATTGGGACTTGTCCACCACTCGGCATAGCTGTCAAATTGAGAATGGACGAGTTGGTTGCAAAAGTTTTGGAAACGGATGGTTTGGTGGAGGAGGGGGGAGGTAGTAGACAAACCTGACGTGACCCTCAAACCCGCCTAATCCTGTCTGGAAGGACATTATAATTTTTTGATTCACTTATACTTTACTACTTCCTACCGCTTAGGTGGTCTAACTGGATAGAGCGTCCGCCTCGTATAAAGAAGGTCGCGAGTTCGAAGCCCTGGCTGAGTCATTCCAAGGACTTACAAAAATGGCACTAGAAGCTGCCTCGCTTGGCGCCCATTATTAAGAGATTAGCATTGGAAATAGTCAGTATAATGTGACTGGTTGGGACATGATGGTACGTGTCTGCGGCGATATGCCTCAGTGCTAGAAATCACTATAAACCAGTAGTTTTCAAAGCAGTGGCCCGAAACAGTTTGGGAACTACAACCCGAGTTTGGGAACCACTGCCATAAACTGTCAGAGAGAGAGAAAGAGAGAGAGAGAGAGAGAGAGAGAGAGAGAGAGAGAGAGAGAGAGAGAGAGAGAGAGAGAGAGAGAGAGAGAGAGAGAGAGAGAGAGAGAGAGAGAGAGAGAGAGAGAGAGAGAGAGAGAGAGAGAGAGAGAGAGAGAGAGAGCGACCTTTTTACTCGTAATTAACATTGCAAAGCCTCAAAATTCTTGTTTTTTGCATATGCAATTAGTAGTAAAGAAAAGGTCGAAAAAACTCGACATTTGTATGTTACTGTCATTTATGCACTAATTACCGCGTATCTATTTTCGCATGCTTGTAAGTTTTCTGTAGAAAACATCACCTTTTATCTCCAGTACTGTACTGCGAAAGTAGATATAAAGGGACATCTGTTACTATACAGTATTCTGTTACTGTACGGTACTAAGATAGTGAAAGCACACAAGGTTCTGCCATCCGTGAAAACACACTCAAGGCAGAAAGAACTTTCTGGGGAACAGATATTTGAGAGAAAAATAGCCTATACAGGATATATGTGTTCTGACTTAGAAGGAAACTGGTAGAAGTTGAGTCCTGTCTCCGTAATATTTTGTGCCCAATTTTTGCCAAGCAGTAACTTGGTGTATAGGCCAATCGTTGCCAAGTATATTCTCGATCACTTTAGCCTCAGCAGCATCCTGCTTTCGTTAAAATTCGGCAGGTCTTACGCTTACGTATATGGTAACTGGAATTCCAATCTGTCATATGCAACAAATTTAACTTTAAAACCTTTTATCGTACATCATATTACTGGAGATATGTAAATGAAAACAATGCTATAATTTCATTTAAGAAGAGAACTCTATATTAATTCAGTTCTGTATTGAAACATTTCATAGTTTTATCACTATATCCAGGTACATGCATTCTCCACTGTAGTATAAGAAAATGGAAAATTAATCTCATACTCATTTAAATTACGAAAAACATGTACGAATACCGTCGTCTACTGATATATTTCTCTCTTTCTCTTTTCATTTTTCTTCTCTTTTCACTTTCTTCTCTTTCCCAAGCACTTGGTCTGTACCACATTGTATACGTGTCTGATATATATGTCTTAATGGCAAATAGCTTCAGTGGAGGACATTCTCAGGATAACTCCAAAATACAATACAGAATCCATTTCAGGGATATTCCACAATCGTGTTTTGTTGTTTAGGTATTAAAAAAAATGAAATGAATGTCATAAATACGTAACCAAAATGTGTTTTTAAACATTTATATGTGATTCCTGCAGTGCCACTCATCAAAAACATTGTAGTTCGCCTTAATTTTCCGTTTATTGACGTTTTTGTTGGGAAAGGGGTACGTAATGGAAGAAACCCCAGGGTCAAAAAGGTTAACAAAACTTCTTTACTTCGTTTATTAATTAAGAACACTGCATGGAAACTTCATCGTAAATCAAGAACCGAATTACATTTTGATCAGCTGATATGCGCGTGAATATGGACTGCTATGAAGGGAGCGCGTGAAATAGCACTCCATCATTTTGTTAACGATCTCTGTCAATAACACACTCTAGTACGCATGGGGGTAGCAGACCATTACATGTGATCTACGGATATTGCGCAGGCGATGATGGATAGTGTACATGGGAATGATAACATAATTATTAAGTTATTTACAGAAGAATTGGACAAATGATTGGAATATGAAACAGGTTTATTGCAGAGATGGTTTCTCATTAACTAGTGCAAATGAGGCTATGGTACAGCTCGTTCTTGCCACGATTATAACCACGATTGTAACCGCGATCGTAACCACGATTCCTCGAGAAGAAAAGTAGTTCCATGTTCTTTTTTGGGTATGGTGATACTAAAATCAAACTATGTCAGGATCGCTTTACTACATGTGGAAAATGATAGTAAAACTTATAATTCTTTCCTATGTATAATAAATGGATCAATTGTATGGGTATCAGATTCTGAAATGATATCCTAAAGCATTTTGGAAAATCACAATCATTTTCGAAAATTCCAACTTATTCAAAGAATAATGTTGTATTTGCATGTATAATGAAAAGAAACGGCTTTCATACTACGTGAATATTTTACTTCGATGTCAACTATTGATGATGACAATGTATTCCTCTCAAAGTTTTAGAAAATATGCTTTGATATTCTGAATGAAACTACAATTCTGTAAAAAGAAATTATATACATCATTCAATTTATTTTTGACAATAAAGCTATATGACCAGATGAGGATAATCTCATTGCTTAAAGGGGTCAGATGAACAATAGAAACCTAACTAACAATTACTCTTTTATCTCTCGTTGAAGGAAATTAAATTTCCACATAGGTGGAAACTGGCGTATATTCTTCCCATTCCTAAAGAATGTGATTTACAATAAGTTTCCAATTGGAGACCTACGTATCTACTTAGCTGAGTCGCACAAAATTTTTGATACAGTAATTTTCAAACATGCGTATTATTATTTCAAAACAAAATGACGTCTTGATAAATACCAATTCATTGTTCATTCAGGATCACTAAAATGTTGGTTTGTTTTCAACGCATTTTATTGTATCACAGTTCTTGGCCCTCTCATGTTTCTAATGTTTGCAAATGATATTACTAATGGCATGATGTCTCATCTGTCTCTTTTTGGACGATTCACCTCTGTATTGCATATCCCTTTTATTATACAGACTACTCATAAATCAGCATCAGACAGATCTGCATAAACATTCTAGGAATGAGTCTCAAAGTTTCATCCACAAAAAAAAAAACAACGTAACTAACGTTTCATTCGAACAAGAAAGTAGAAAATATGCCTGAGCTTGTTTTTAAAAAATACCGCTCTTACGTAATGCGGATTTTCGTCGTTATATTGATGCACGACTTTTATCGAATACCAAATGAGCTTGCCATATTCACAGCATTCTAACATAGCATGATATAGAATTGCGATCTTCGAAAGCTAAAATTCAAACGTGGCAGGCAAATGTTATCTAAACTGTATATAAATTATATCATGCCCAACTTGGAATATTACTCTTTAGTTTGGGGTGGATGTTTCTTTATAAATTCAGAAAACACTCTAAAAGCTACAGGTATAAACAACAAGGATAGCTACGGGGCTTCCAAAATACACGAGAAGGCAATCTCTTTAGTTTCAAAACTGTGGGAAGGTCTGCCATCTAGACAAAGAAAGACAAAATATAATGACTGTCTAAAATATTAATCCATTCCTTTGATTCCAGAAGAAACAAATAAAAACCTTAGGTGTTTAAATAATTCTGTTAATTGTAATTTCATCCACAATTCCACTAAATTATCTGCTATACCCTCAACGGTTACATTGTGGACCAATCTTGAACAGGATATGGAATGTACCATTCCTACGGGGCTTTGAAAAGAGTTACGTGTTCAAATGTCGAATCCAGTACGATGCTTGGTTTTAGGTATTGAGTTTACACTATTGTTCAGACTTAGACTGCGTCTAAGCTGAATTTGATCATGTTCAGCTTTGCTGAAACTCCATTTGTTCCTAATGTGCCACATAAACCAATCTAGATGTCTTCACTTTATGTCACAAATACAGTCAGCTACAAACACAGCTCAGGAGCTAATTGCCGTACCTTCATTGCCGTATCTAACATGACAGCTATGATTTATTGATAATTACCGTACCTTCAATGCAATGTTAGATACTTCACTGAATGTACGGTAATTCTCATTAAATCATAACATGTTAGCTATGATTTAATGAGAATTACCGTACATTCAGTGAAGTATCTAACATGTTAGCTATGAGTTACTGATATTAGACCATTTAATGGAGGCTTCGGCCAACTTCGTAATTAGCTCGGAATTTTTATCACGTGGCGGGTGGTCAACTGACCGCAATATCCAATCGATAGCTGGTAGGCAAATAGTCTAGTCCCCTGCTTAGTATGCTCCTTAGTATATTATAGCGGAGTGCATCGTAGGGAGAATTCTAAGCAGGAGACCAGACTAGTGGTCAAAACAAGGCGGACGCATCAGCATAGAATGGAGACTTCGGCAAACTTCGTAATTTGCTCGGAATTTTGATCACATGGCGGGCGGTCAGATGACTGCAATATCCAATATATAGCTGGTAGTCAAAACATGGCGGACGCCTCAGCATCAGCATCAATTGTTTTAACTACTTCAGCTTCGTTTATCGATTTGAAAAATGCATATTCAATGGCTATGATGCCACAGATATTGACTAAATTTAATATTGGAACCATCTGGCGGATTTTAAAGCCATACGAGAGAGTAGCTATGAGCTTTTTATATCTGGACATGTGCATGTGAGTATGAAAAAGGTGTCGATGTTAAAAATTTAATCCTGACAATCAAAGAGCAAGTTGTTCAAACTATTCATTTGTATCTTAAACGTCACTAAAGTGAGATGTGTTTAATATGAGTTTTTCACATTTGTTTGTGAAAGTCTGTGGATTATTTACATTTAAACATAAATCATTAAATTAGATCCACTTGCTCACAGGGGCTTGTATCGTTTTAATGTAGCGTCATTTTGTGATGTACATATGCCTACCAGCGTTTGATTGGCTGGAGTATAAAGGGACTCAGAGGTTTTCGGATAATTACGGAGCAACTCGGTTAAATCCGGTATGAAATGGGCTATTACCCTACATTCGTTGTCTTATCTAACATTTTAGATATGATTTACTAATAAGTACCATACCTTCAGTGCCGTATCTACCATGTTAGCTAAGTTTTACTTATTTTCAAGAAAAGTTGATGAAGCTGAAAATTTCAGAATTCTATAACATTTATGCAAACTTATAAATGGTACCTGGAGGTTTCAGTAATTTGTTCAAATAACTGATACTTTCGTCATGTCATCCCCATCTCATTTATTTTTCAATATTAGTTTCTGCTATACAGTTGTCATGAAGGCAGGGGTGGGGAAAGGGGATGAAAGGAGAGGGAAGAGAAGGAAAGGAAAGGGAGAGAAGGTAAGGAGAAGGGGAGGAGAGGGGAGGGGACGGGAGGGAAGTGAATGGGGATGCGAACAGATGGTTCTGCCAGAAAATGTCCTGTGCAGAAAAGAACAATTAAAACGGACGCATTCGCAAATACTAAGGAATATAAATAAACTCTGTCTTGTGATGTAGAAACTTTAATTGTTTTAATTAGGATATTAATTAGTCATCAAAATATTGTTAATTCAGATTCATTTGATACATTATCAACATGGTCTGCAGACAGTAGTGGAACGGACCAGGTAAGGACAATGTAGAATTAGTTATGATGACACCCCGGTCAAACTGTACATGGCTTTAGTCCCAAATGTACGTAGCGCGAGTGAAATGTTGACGTTTAGATAATAAATCTGAGTAACGTGCAAACCTATATTTACATAAGAGTTTCATTCACTTTTATTTGTCACGCTGCACCTACTTCGAGCCTCTTCCTTAAGTTCCATTGTGTGAAAGACGATTGACTAAAGGAATAACCTGGTCTCGCTCTTGTTGCGACGGCAATTAAGAAAGTAATTCGCAGTTCGTATTAATTAATGAATAATGTAACAAGTATATTTATATGTATGTTCTCATTATACGTATATGATTGTAAATAATTGCTACGCTTTTGTTGAATAAGTTGAGGATCAAACTATTGTACGTATACAGGATAAAGTTTAGTTATAAAATGCAGGCCAGTCGGTACATTTCTTAATGTTTAGGGTAGAAGTCATCGGGTGTATATTATTACATAGTGTAATAGATTACGCACGTTGTAAGGTGTCAAACCAGGAATTGTCCTCGATTTATGCAACATTACTTTTGACTTAGCTTCTAATAATGACACAATGACACATTAATGCATACACTTGCTCTAGTCTAAATCACCTACTTCAAGCCTTTGTTTAAAAAAAAAATGCTTAATAGTGAATCATCGATGATATTGAAAATGACAGTTGATACATTATTATTATTATTATTATTATTATTATTATTATTATTATTATTATTATTATTATTATTATAATAATGTATATATATATATATATATATATATATATATATATATATATATATATATTATTTACAGATGGTATTATTGCAATATATTAATATATTAATAATATCTAATGTTTAATAACTCTATCAATAATCATTTTGTTTCAAGATTATTTTAAAGAATTATTTACTAAAAAGTCGGTAAGCAGTATCTTCGAAATGCTAGTAATGTTTGGTATATTGTATGAGAACCGGAGAACCCCGATTATGGCATGGAAGTAGGTAACTGTATAGATGAATGAATGGAAAAAATTAAATAAATAAATAAAAAAGTAAAAAGAAAATAAAGAAAGAAAAAAATATGATTTGCTTTATATTTCATTATAACAATCACAAAATGAATATGAGGAATTGATCAGAGACCAGAGTGATCGATTGGTCTAAGGGGCTAACTGTTACGTATCACTCACTGCTGTCTCACCTCTGTCTGCCTGGGTTCAAGTCTCGGGCTAAGCCAATGTGGGTATGTGCGAAAGCTTGCCAGTAGATTCTCCTGGGTCGGTGGCTCTTTCCGGTGGGGGGGGGGTATGGGTTCTTCTTCCATCCATCTATACTGGCCATATTGATCAATCAATCATCAGTCATTAAACACAATTATTACTGTGTCCTAAGTTAACATTTCTAATTATACATACTATGTTTGGATAGTCTGAACTTGTGACATCATTGCAGTAACTGATTACCAAATGCATCCGAAACGTATGTATTTGTGATGTGATGTGATTATGATTTTTAACGTAGCTTTTAATAATATTTCAGTCATATTGCTACGATGTTTGCAGTGTGGCAGTTTATAGTGATCTCTAACACTGGGGCATCATGCCACAGACATATAGCATGATGTCTCACCCAGTTACATTATTCTGACACCAGGCCTACCAGTCCTAACACAAACCTCTTAATGCTGAGCGCCAAGCGAGGAAGCTGTTGGTACCATTTTTGTAAGTCTATGGTATGACTCGACCGGTGATAGAACCCACGACCTCCCGCATTCGAGGCGGACGATCTAACCACTAGGCCACCGGAGCAGTTTAAACGTATATAATGTCCACGACAAAAATGTTGTTCATGACTGACCTAGAAGTATTATAAATTCAACTGCCTATACGGCACTAGAGCCAAGATATTGTTACCGCAGCTGGAGAAGAAGGTAGTATAGAACAAAATTGCTTCTTGATGACATACTTAGAGTTGTTTCAGAAGCCACTTTAAATCATAAGATTCAATATACACTCTATAGCGAACAATAGGCAAACCAGTTGCTTTTCATAGACTGCTGTTGAGAAGTTGAATATGACCAAATACTTTATGGGCCAAATACTTTGAAGTTGGCTTTGCCCAACAAAACCTATTATTCAGCGTGTATTTCTCACACACATAAATAAAACATTTTACAGCGAGGATGGAGAGGAGTGGTTGCGATTATAGTCACTGTCAAACTACTTTCTAGAATTTTTCTTTCATGATTTAAAGCCAGCAATCTGATTATGAAAAATCTGAGCTCGTATTCGCTAACCGTACGGTACAAAGTGTAACTAAAATCTTTTCTATGTAAAACTGATCCCGTTTAAAACTGAATGCAGGAATCTCATTCGTAATGCAAAATAAATCTCAAATAATATAAGTTTGAGCCTTTAAACCTTTAGCATGAAAATTAGACACACTTTGTTCGGAATCATCTATTTAAACGTTTGAATGGACACCTTGGTCTTGTTAAAAGGCCACTTTAAAAGCGGGGAAACGCTACTCACAACTTGGTATTTATCGATTTCACTGAAATGTTGTATTGGAAGTTATATTTGATGTGGTGTTGCTATGAACTCATTAAAATATCAAAGGAATTGAAATTGGACAAAAATAGCTTCCTCTGTAATGCCTCGTAATTTTATTTTCCATTAAGTTTGTAATTTGACCTTACCCACTACACTTGCGGAAGTTGTTCTCACAACATATTAGTATACAACTGATTCCACTTGCTAGATCCTAGTTTTTTCCCCAGCTTTATCTTGACCATGCACCAAATTTAAAATTAACTTCTTTGATACCCGACCAGTTGAAAAAGTTCACCATATATGGGTCGATTTAATAAACAATACTGATGAAAATGCGTTGTTTAATCAAGTCCAACCCAAGTCATAAAATGCGTTAGGAAAATGGTATTAAAATGGAGTGAAACGTGTATTTAATGACTTAATTATTGCAAAAGATCCTGTCAAATGTCACAGTGCGTTATGTACAAAGTACGGTTTATCAATGACTGCAAAACATTTGAGATTAACGACGAACAACGATCACATCAAAGTACCTACAAGATCCATTATACATGACCAAAACTCAAGTTACCTAGCTAGCTTTCTTTAATCAAAAGACCAATCACCATTTAGAGAAAGACCTTTTACTTCCGGTTAAAACTACGGTCAGCTGAGCAGGTGTCGGCAATATAAATAATCACTGACGTAAACGGGATAGATTCCACCAAAAACAAAATACACTGAACCGGTGACTCTTGACTGCTGATCTCGTGTATGAACAAGAAGAGATAATGAAAAAAGAAGGATGAAATGACGAGAATAGGGAGGAGAAGAAGGAGGATAAAGAAACCACGGTGGCATGGTTTGGCGTCTTCTTCGTAAGCAAACCTGCCGATGAAGATTGCGTAAGAAACTCCACGGTACATTTGACGTTGCCAATAATATGAAAGAGGCATAGGAGGATTTAGGCACGAAAATGATCGCATGGGGCAGACGGAAAAGAATATACCATTCTGACTTTTGATTAAATTTCCTTCCTGGTATTGTAAAATCCGATATTAAATCTGGGATATCGTATAAAACAAAGGATCTTATTGGGTCTCAAATAAGATCCTTTGTTTGTAAGCGTGTCATGCAGCCTTGAACTGCTGTCTGATTACGTGGGTTTAAATTAATGTGTCTGAAACCATATTTGTCATATTATCAAAGCATATTTGAGTATAAATTTCCTTTACAAGGCAGAAACATTATTTGTGTCTTGCTGATGTCAAATGCCACATGTATCGGCAAAAGCGTCCTTAATTTTCCCTGCTACTTTTTCCTTCGTTTTCATAGTGGAGTGTTTTTGTTAGTGATAAACATGCGTCATGCAAATAAAATGCACACATTTAGCAATGTTTCTCCCCTGCTTGACCTACTCCTACTGTAGATATCTATTTCAAAATTTATGTATATGATAAGGGGTATAGATATGTCTAGATGCACAGCGGTCAAAAAATTTGAGGTGCCCTCGTGGTTCTTAGAAGCCTTTGAAAAACTACTGACGTTGCATGTATAGCGATTACACGTTTATGATGTAAGGGTTTATCGAACATGACTGTTTGCAATCAACAGACATTAAAATGATTTGAAAAAATATTTTGAGTGCAACAGTAGTAGATGAATATGAAGCTGCTGTCTCAGAAACACACCCATCCACCCCCCCACACACACACACACCCCACACCCCACACCCCCACACCCCCACACACACAAACACACACACACACATCTAAAGTTTGAATATAATGATGCTGTATTAGAAACACCCACCCGACTTCAAAGTTTGAATATGTTGATGCTGTCTCAGAAACCCTTTCCACCTTCCAAGTTATGGAGAGGTGAAAAGACGTTCCCGGACTTCCAGATGTATTTCGTATTAAGCAAAGCACACGTTAATGTAGGATATTATAACATACAAAGCACATGTTAATGCAGGATATCAGAGCATACAAAGCATAATAAAATATTATATAAAAATTCCTATTTCAAAGAGCCAATTTGTAGCGTCGGGTTTAATCTAACAAGAGAATTTTAAAAAGATTTAATTCAATCAAATCATGCTCAAGGTATAATGGGATAGCAATATTTTGTTAAAAATATGTTAGAAAAATATTTTCTTTTACCTGTCCACGTATAAATTCGCTTGCAGAATGGCCATGAAAAAAATTCTGATTGCCTTTTATAACATTATTCTAGAACAACCTATTGGAAACTACCTATTTTTAACCTGATTCCAGAACATTCTGGAGTAGGCATTATTCTGGAAAAATTGATTGGAAATTATATTTCTTTAACTTGATTTCTGAACATTTTGGGGTTGGCGTTATTCTGGAAAATCCAATGTAAATTCAATATCTTTAATCTTACAAAGTTTCAGAATGATCACATGATTTAGTTCTTATGTAAATTCCGTGTGGACCGTATGATGGAAGTAAGAATTTTCCTTTGTGATCATTTTGCAAGACAATTTACACGTGGACAAGTAAGTGTGTGAAATCATTTTTGCTAACAAAATATATGTTTTCAGAGAATATGAAAGTGGTATATGAAAGGGAGTTGTGAGACACTTTTATATGTTTCCATAGATCAAACATTTAAGCCTTCTGTCGTAAAAAAATGATCAAACCTATTTCATAAAAAAATACGAGGAAGAAAGACGGATATATCTCATTTTTAAAAAAAAAATATCAGCACCTATCAATAGAACATCAACATTCGCTATTAAGTATAACTTATTTTCAAGATCATAAAAAGAATATATAATTCTACCGGTAACTTTTCAAAACAATCAATAGTTCTTTCATCGCTATCTTATTGAGAAGATACTACTTTTTACGAAAACCTTCGTCGGGTCTAAGTCTATATTAATTTTTGCATGCTGTTGCTGGCTGATCGGATCATGAAAATTCTTATATTTTAGTGCAAGCTCATCTCGCAGACTTTCGAGATAATTAAAATATTTGCTTTAGTCTGATCTGATAAGGGAGAGTTTGATTTTGTCAAAATTTCAAAAACAAATGCCTCAAATTTCGTCGTTAAATTCAAATGATATTTGATGGTTATTAACCATTATCTTTTAGATTTGCTATTAACTCCATCGACTAATATTAAATTTTCAAACACAATTTCTGATGTTTAGTAAAAGTTACTTGCATAAAGTCCAAGTGCTAGTGTATGAATTCCGTCCCTGCAATACCGCTTATCATCAAAATTACTTAATCCAATTTTTGTATCACTTTCAATTTTGTGAAGATCTGTTCTGATAACATTTGTTTTGATAAACTCAATTTATTGCTTAGCGCTGCTTTAAACTCATCAAATTTCATACATTTGTTACATACCCTCGAAAAATTCCTTTTGCTTTTTTGTAAGTGTATTATCATCTAATATGACAGCATATATTTTACTTTCTAGTTCAACAAATTCCATAACTGGCATAAACACAAATTCATCTTTCATTTTTCCAGTAACGTTCTTATCCGAATTATCTTTAAATCCACTACAGTCTGGATAATCTGATAAATCAAATAGATTTTTATTATCGTAAATATCCTGGTAGACATCTTCACATTTTATATTATAAACTAACGAGTTGGTATCAGTAAATAGCAACTCTGAATCTGGCTACGTCTTTTTGGTAAAATTATAGAGAAAATCGTACATAACCCACTTTGATAAATTAATTACAGCTGCACGAACACAAATTGGTTTATTTAATTTTAAATTTGTCTTTCGTCATTGTATTGCAACACGATTTTTATTAAATATTTTTATGCCTAAAAAACCATCATCCTTAACTAATTTATTTCTGCCATTTATGTCATTAAAATTTTCAAAATTGACTGCTTTCGAAAATTTTCCATAACCTTAGCGAACACCGAGTTATTCAGTAACTTGAAAAAGATTTTCTCAAACACGATTTTAGCCACAGCACGACGTACTTTTCTTAGACGTAGTCCAGCATCTATTGCTTCTTTTACATTTTTGTAATGCATAACGTATTTTTTTATGTAACAAATTTAGAACCAACTTCTTAACAATCTAATTTTTGTTGTTATCTTTTCTTGCTGTTCAGGTGATAAAAAAAACTCTCTTGACTCTGCACACAACAGATAATCGTTATGTAGATTATGTAACAAACTATAGTAATCTAGATAAATTCAATAAAATACGAAATATCAGAAAAATCATTATTAATTTTTCTAGCTAAATATTTTTTTAGTTTCTCTAAGAAATTGATCTGGAGTTATCCAATGAAATCACCTAAATGGCATTTGCTCTGATATCTTATAGCCATACAAATTATTAGTGTGCAGATAAACTAATTAATTTAATGGATGATTTTTATCAAATTTTCAGATATTTGTATTAGTTACTGTATATTGTTTGTATAACGCTAATTCCGCTTTTGATACCTTTTTCAGTATAAGTAAACATATCAACATCTGTCAAGACATATAATTCTATTTTATTCGTTTTTAACGGAGTGTCCCACGACAATCCAGGGGATGAATAATGCCAACTAGGGTCTAATCCATGTCTTTTATGACCAACTTGACGAAAACTCTTAAACAAATTTGTAAGTAAGAATACATATTTGTAAATATAGATCTAGATAATCACCCAATATTTTACAACTAAATTTATTCCAAATATCTTGTGCATATTTGTACTCGCCATTAGTGATATTTTCGTTTTTGAGTTGCGAGTAAAATTAATCTGTATCCGGAAGAAAAGTTGAATCTGCTCCAATCATCGAGAAACTCGTACGAAAATTATTAGGTTAGCGAAATTGCTACAACTTTTTTCAAGCTCATCCAATGATGCTGCTATGAATTGCAGACTGTCAATGAAACGTAATTTACCTAGTGTAATTGATATACTGTTCAAAATTGTTTGGAATACATTGTATTACATTATTTAATCTTAGTTTAGCTTTAATATTTTATTGCTAAAAGCTTTTACAATAATAAGACTGTCATAGCCATGAAAATTATGTAAAACTATAGGAATAAAATCTGGAGCATACAATTTTGAATTGCAGCTGTTTGGAGCTACTCTACAATATTTTCCGTCAAATGACAATGATCTCGCACCTTATCACAGACTCCGTTAGAGTCTACCAGCAACATTTCACAAATATGACAATTAACTTCCTCATCAATATTAATTTGTTATTTAGAAGTTATTTTCATTGGAGATGTTTTAAATAATCTGTTATAAATTTATTAACTTCGCCATTTGAAATATTTCAGCAACCACACGGCAGTATGGTTACCTGTGTACATTTTTATCGGAATTAAAAATTTATTTTTAGCGCAACAAACTACTTTATCAGCTACTCCGAAACGAATATGCTGTTGCATTTTTCTAATACTTGATTTTTCTGATTATTTTCTGCTCCAACCACAGGAACGAGTATACACTTAATTTTTTTTTCTTTCTCGCTAGGCATAGTTATTTTTGAACGCTGACACAGTATTTCAGATAATCTTATAATATCATATAGCAATAAAAACCATGCAGACATTTATAACAGAAATATCTTTTATTTTTTTTTTGAAAAAACTATCTGCCAACTACGCCGTTAATGTTTTTTATCCAACAATAATGTCCCTGATAAAATAATAAAATTATTGTATGTTGTGTAGCATTTTCTGAGATATATCTCTGATAAACATTTTCTTTCTCATCTAGTAAGAAAATATTTACTGAGATATTGTTTTGTTTTTCAAACTTTGGTATATGCTTTTCCTGTACTGGAAAGTCAATGGCATTAAAATTTAATCCGTCTTTGTACGGAAAATACTTGTTAACATGATCAGCATTATTTTCTTCTGGAAACATCACAGAAAGAATATACCATTCAAAACATTTATTATCGTTGGTTTTTTTTACATTTATACAGCATTAATTCGACCTATAAGCTACCGCGAAGCACGTTATATTTTGCCGGGTGAAATAAAACTTCTTGTATCATTTCAAATTTCCAACTCGTTTCTGATGCAGTAAATGCTTCTAATTATTTGTGTATTTCTTGATGTATTTCATTGGCGACTGTGGCAATGTTTGTTCCAGTTAACATTTTTCTTGATTTTGCATTTAAATATGGTTCTGAAATTTCGCTGTCAAAACTTTTTCTTTCAAAAATTACATCAAATATATCCTCAACTGCTTGTACCTTTGATAAAATCGCATGATATTGACTACAAGTTTAATACTTTTATGAACCGCGAGTTCTTTTGATACACTAGGTTTTAAATGATGAAATAAACTTGTGGAGTTAAAATTTCCTACAATATTTTGATCACCAAATATCCTAACTGGAAAATGATGTAGCAAATTTTTTTCTTCAGATTTAATAATGCTCATTTTAGCAATTTAGCGCAATTTTAACATTATATATAATAGTGATATTTTATATTTAGTTGAATGTTTTAATTGGAGATATGAAATCTTTACAGTATAATGACAAATTTTGAGATATCTAAGATTGACGGCGGAAGAGCAAGAATTTTATCACGTACACCTAAAATATAATTTGTACGCTAGAAATGCATTGGGTTCTGTTATTAATATAGAATCTAAAAAATTTGTTGGCATATCAACTCCAGCTGGAATGATAATTTCAGTTAAAGGTGATAATGCAAGAAGAATTAAAATGTTTAGAAAAGATTTTATTTATGCTTTACTTTGTGATGATATTCCAGAAGGACGAGTTTGTCAAGTAAATGGAGCAGTTAATTATGCTAATATTGAAAGTGTATCATTACAAAATGAATTTAAAATTCATCCATTTGATTTGTATGAGGCAAAACAAGAAAAGTTCATGGAAGTTTACAAAGGAATGGACATCTTGACGTTCCTGTACGTGGAACTAAAACTGATTTTATTAAATACAGAGCACACCATTTTGTATTTGAAACTTTTTAAATATGTTATTCTAGTTGGTCTAGTTGTTGATCCTATTAAAACAGATAATCATTTAGAAAATTTACGACGCTGCAACGAAAAAATACGTCGCCGATAGTAATATCCCGACAGTGATAGCAATAACAACAATAAACGTTGAAATAAACACATTCAGAACTGATTTTACCAATCATGTACAAACGTTCCTAAATTTTTGTAGAAATATCAACATATATACTAATGATTTCTTATCATTTCAGCGGTTGTAAATATTAAACTCGCTGATATTAACACAAAACTAAACGATATTGTTAGTTGAATTTCTAATATTGTTGAAAAAAAACGAATCTGACTAAAATTCTTCAATAGCAGATCATCAATGTGGTATACACAGTAGCATCAAAATCAGCAACATGGACACCACAAAATACCACTATAGAACATACCGCAGATGTCACTTGTGTATATATAGAATGTCCGTATTTAGCGGTGCACACTTAGTGTAGTTACCACATATTTATGGCGTCATTAAATCACTAGTTTATTTTTCTGGAATTGTATCTATACTATTGAATAAAGACGAAGAAGAAATATTTATACTGGAAACATCTGATAAAATAATTAACCTCAACGTCTTACTGGTGGTGTCTGGAAATCTTCGCTGAAACAGCTCAATTAAGTTGTCAATAAAAGTATAATGAATAAAACCAAGTGACTGGTACTAGAGCTTTTTAATATTGTATAAAATCTCTAAACAAATATTATATAATGAAAAGGCATAGTTGAATTTATTCATATTTCAGAACAAAATTACAAAACAAGATGTAGATGCTCTAATACAATATTACAGATATTATCTTAAAAAGTAACTTTGGGGCGTGAAGAAATGTTACAAATACTATAACAAAATACTTCGAGTGATATCATATTTACAGCTGCTAATGACTATTTCTGATATAATTTCAAGTGGAGCATCGTTAAATCCGTTCTTGTTAATAATTTCCGGCATTGATATTTCTCTTGCAACAGCGTGTAAAAGATTGAGCCTTGACTTGCAACCAAACAAATGCTTGGAAAACAGCAAGTATCACCTATAAAAATTACTTGATCATATACGATCTTATTTGCGTGATACAAAATATTATATGGCCCATTTAATACGAGAGTTCCGTATTATTGACATTATGCTGACAAATATTCTGCCAATGAGAGTTAGCAGGTATGAAAAGGATTATCAAAAGAGTATGGTAATAGTATGGTATAAAATAAAATAATCTCAAACAATGTTTTCACTTACCTGTTCACCATTTGTTCACGATAGAAGGTTCAAAATGTTTGAACTATGGAAACAGAGAAGGGACTCACAACCCTTTTTTATATACTACTTATCCATTCAGGAGGTTAAACAAAAGTATATTAAATTAATCGAAGTCTGCAGTGTCACAAATACAAAATCATGGTAGAATATTTCCATTTCTTTCGGCGATTTCAGTACTGCTGGCGGCTGCAGCTCTCGCTAGTGCAAAATCATCAGCTTAGAGGACGTTGAAACTGCATCAGAAAAAAAGTTATAAAAGGAATAGGTCAATTAAATGTCTTCGGATGTGACGTCGTGTTTGACAGTTAGAAAAATGCCTGCATTAATAAATTTTGACTTACTCGCAATAACAAAGCCTCTCAACATTTCAGAGTTGTCTTTAAGCTGGAAGAACTTGAGTCAATGGTGTCCCTCACGTGGGCAACCGGCGTCGGTAACATGTATTTAACAACAGAATATGGAATCTATAGGGTCGCATATTCTTTAACATATCGAGATTTTTAATATTTTGACTCGTACGGGTTTGCACCACCATGTGAGGTTGTTTGCTATTTATGCCCTTTTTTTGCAAGCGTTCCCAGACGACCGTTGAATTTTTAAACATGAACAGACAGTCCAATATGTGGACGGCTTGTTGTTCAAGCACTGTATGCAATCACAGGAAGCAAAGTTTGTTTACCCACCCCGCAAGCGCTTGGCGATTTTGAATTGGCAGTTAGAAGCTGTGCTTAAAAGTATTTACGAAATACCTGTTGACATTCATTGATCCCCAGCTATCCGACGTGGTGCCGATGCCAATCTGACCAAGTTTGCAAACAAAACCGATTTGATCGAATTGAGCATCCAGTTCGTGAATTGTCAAGATATAATTGGAAAACTGCAAATGTATTCTGTATAATATTAACCAACAAAAGACAAGAACAAAATGATAATATAGAAAATCGCTGACCGGATTTAGATGTAAGTGGAATACAATGCAAAGATTGGTCAATGTTTTACAGCAAAATAGCACGAAAATGTAGAGTGCCCTCAAAAAAGATAATGTTCGCGAAAATTCCACCTGTCCAGTATCAATATCGTTAGTCGACGGATATCAGATTTAGTTCGAAGGAAAAAACATCGTTCCACACGGGTTCTTAGTAATCTTTGGCGTTTGTTTTAAAGATTTATCATTACGTATACGTGATGGATTCCAAACTGCTGCGTTCTTATATCAGTTTGGAGACCGTTCCAACAACGGTCGCATTTCTGCGCCACTCGTGCGCCAGAGTGGTGTTAATATATAATCTTGACATGGGCAAAAAAGAAATAGACCTTTGGAACCATCCTGATGAACTAATAGTTACTGGAGGCCAGTTTGAATTCATCGCACATGTACGCGAAAACGCCTTCTCGCTTACAACGTCTGGCGTGAAACCATCTAGTGATTGTTCCTGTACAGCCTACGCCACCTTGATAAAATTCTCATTTAATTATATGGAACTGATAATAACTCGACTGGCAAAAGAAAATTAAAGATCGATTTTCACCGAAGACGCGTTAGTCCGTGTAACAGTTCCTGAACAAAAATAGAACGATCTATCTGCAAACTGACAACCCCAATGTGGATAGTTTACTGACAAAATACTGGGGTTGGACACGAAAGTGTCTTGCACGTCTGTACTGTGGAAAACTTTTATCGCGCGGACTCTGGACGCTACCGTGATATGGTTTTTCTATCCAAGCAACGGTTATAAACTTAGATGCATAAGTGTGCTGTCATTATGAGCAAAAAATGGTTTCGGGCCTTGGAATAGTAATTGTTGAGCCAATCTCAAAAACCCATTATTGCTCTACTGTGTTATTTACAGGCAAGAGTTATTGCTAAACCCATTTTACCATTATTCTTATCTCCATTATTCTTCATCATTTTATCTTGTATCTTTTCTTCTTTCCATTTTTTTCCCTCTGTTCCTTGGGTGTCCAACTCTGGTGGCATCACTTCCTTCTTCGCGAAAGATATCATTAAGGTATCTTCGTCTGTGTTAGGTTTGATCTTTATGTGTTCTTGTCCATTTAGTGAGTTCAAATACAAAAATATGCATCTACTACAGTTTTTTACCGTTTAATGTCATGTTTAAAGTACTTTAGATGTCTTTTACCACTACAGTTTTAAGACTATTTATATTGAAAACAAAAATCAGTATGGGTGCTGTTTTTGTTTTGTTTTTTCTTGTGCGGGTTTAGATCGTTGAAGCATTATGACTCAGCTAGGAAAAAAATACTTGGAAAAACAAACCACACCCTTTCCCTGTTTTTGCTTTTGGTAGATATAGATTGTGATAGAGAGCCATTCTTATCTCACTTTGCACTTGTAAGATATGACTTAGGTTTCCAGTACATGGGCAATCATCACACTCAATGATACCTTCATTTTCCAGATTACTTGCACTCAAAGCCTTAGAGTCGCAAGAAAACGGTTATTGAAATGCTGACGCAACAATCAGTCCTTCTCGATGGTGTTTTCTAGTGATGAATTTAATCCACGATAATAATAATAATAATAATAATAATAATAATAATAATAATAATAATAATAATAATAATAATAATAATAATAATATCTAATAGATGATGGATTAAAAGATTGTATGTTAATATTAACAATGAATAAAAACAGAACTCTTTGGAGAATAACTGAACCTGGACATTAATATTTGAATTAAATATTAAAATATGAATATCTATGATGTATCGAACATTTGAACTTTAACGGTATGATGTTCACTTTATTACATCGATGGATTCTGAATAGTAACGTTTATTAGCGCAGCGTAATCCGGAAACTAGTATAATATGTTTATAGATCATGCCATTTGTTTTCATGGTATCATTGATGGATGTTTCTTTCCTGCGATTTTGCTGTGTTTCTCTTCTAGTTTCAGTAATTGTGTTAATTATTAAATAATAATATTACATGTCATAATGTTATAAGTAAAATGTTGAGTGTTTGGTAATTGCAGAAACGTGCCTGACGAGGTCAATGCAGTGAAACATACTGTTTAGTCATTCTCAGAATAATTTTCGAGTCCAAAAATCACTGGCATAATTTTTCTCCTTTTGTTCATTTTAAAACAATGTGGATACAAAATTTGTCCCAATATTTACAATTGTATATGTAAAAAATACTTTGATGCAATGTGTGTGTGTGTTTGTGTGTGTGTGTGTGTGTGTGTATGTGTGTGTGTGTGTGTGTGTGTGTGTGTGTGTGTGTGTGTGTGTGATCGAACCTTTAACTGTTGTTTATTATTAGGTTATTAACGCGTATGCTTGCATTGGTCTTGTAAAATGAGCATGAACTATATACAAATGTCGATATAACACATGATGTAAGCGGCATAAAAGATAGTGAAAACATTTTACATTTAAGATAACATAATACAAAATAATACAAACCGTATATAATCGCCTGTAAGTTAGGTCCCAACTGCAAAATATATAGATTCAGATTTATTGTCTATGTTGATTGCAGAGTTGGATCCGACTTTTAAACAAGTATAGATGGTACCAACATATTATACAAGAGAAATAAGATATTATGAGTATACCTAGGATTATAAATCATGCCTTGATTGGTCTTACGTCCGCTGGGGTCCAAAGACGAGATTCAAGATTTGGTGGCAAAAACATTAAAAATGATGTAAAAATTATAAGTTCTAATAAAGCGATGCATAAGTCTGTTTTGCCTTTCTGGTGTAAAAGCTGTTTTAAATTTGTTACACTATTTCTGTTAATAAATTGATTATTCAAAACTTCAATTTGGCAAATCATTAGCATATGCAAAGATATATAAGAATTTTGTTTTCTTCAAAATTTCGTAAGCTATACCGTATTATCAGGGAACTAAATGTGTCACTGTCTCAAAACACGCAATAAAAAATAATTACTGTTTGCATATTGCATCTACGTTGAAATAAATATTGTATAGGGAATGTTGTAAACAGCAAATTGTCCTACGTCTTAAATTTTCTCTTTGAACAACGCAACTCGGTTGCGTACTTCACCGGAAGGACAACACTTAAAACTTTCTGCTAAACGCCTTCTTTCGTATTAAATTTGAGTGTTGCCAATGGAAAACAAGCCGTATTATTGGGTGACTTCAGTGGTATTTATGCACAGAATACATAAGATTTTTTTTTTCTTGCAATGACATTATATGGGGTAAAGCTCAAGTTTTTTCAAAATAAAATCTACTTGGTCACGGTGTATATTAAATACATTCCATGACATTTATATTTGACACTTAAAAATTATGACCAGACATTTAACACCAATCGCAATTTCGAGCCCCAAATCAGGGTTTCTGCTGAGGTGTGTAATTCGGTACCATTGGTATTTCTTTTTTTTGTGTGTGTGGCTTGCATTCCCATTTAAACTGCAAAGATAAAATATAGAGTTAAACATATTGTTGTTAATGGATGTTACCCCTAATGGCACGACATTATTTATTTTTATTATTCTTACAATTTTAAGATATGAATATTAAATCATGTAAGGCAGAGAGATAAAAGCTGCACTGTAATTTGCTACAAGCAAAAATATTTAGCGAATGGATGAAAGACGATATTTATCACGGCGAAATGTGGACAATTGGTGACACTATGTTATGAACTGGATTTGGTTAGTTTCTTATTTTGGTATACTGATATTTTCGTATTGTATCATACAAGCAATGTATCTCTATATCTCAAAAAGAACTCCCAAAAAATGCTTTGATAAATTCCTCTGTAATTTCATAATTGCTCTATCTACAGTAATTGCATTTGATTCATGATGCTTTCGTATCGGATTTATATCATTTTCACTCTGGTACCCATGTAAATTTACATCTCTTGTATGGTGTTCCATACGGATGTTCAATCTCTTTTTTACTCCGTCACACCAGGCCAGAACTAATGAAATTATTTCATTGATTTCAACATTTTCTACAATAGGTTATCGTCGGATAAAGATTTGCCCAAATTAAACTGTCCAGTGGGACCTAAGGGTAAATGGTGAGAAGGGCAAGTGACGTAAATTCCGCTCCCTTTCACCACTCAAGGAGGGTGGGGGGCGATCTTCCAGCTGCTCTCGGGGTTCAGCCCTGTCCTCCTGCGATTTTTTTCCGCAATTTAACACCATTTTGTGGCTTTTCCTGATGTCTTAATTCTACCATTCACGTATGTTCCCCTCCCCCTTAAGTATAATACGTGTTGTACAAGCTTTCACATCAACAATAAGACGAGAAACTGCTCGTTTCAACACTTGTATAAATATGTTGTATTTTGCCTTCTTCAATGCTTTTGACGGATGAAAGAGAAGAATGTGTTCAGTATCTCTGGCATGTACTCCAAATACTACATTTGTTCAATTGACAAGTAAATTACATACATATCGCCGTAATGTCCATGGGTGAATCAAGGAGAGGGAGGGGGAGGGAGGCTCCCGCCAGGGGAGGGCGGCCCCTGCACCTTAATATTTTCGTCATCTAATTGCAAAAATTAGCTTCCTTTATACATTCGTTCGGTTGTTTCGCGCTAATATTTAGTCAAGTGTGTACGCCAGGTCCTCCCCATACACCAAACCCGATCCGCCCCTGATGCCGAATTGCAATTTAGATTATTGCTCGCAAAGCAACGAAAATTCTAAGCATCTAACTGTAAGTATGCAATAAAAAACTGACATCTCGCTGATAGTCCCGTGTTTTAGTGAATTAGTAAACATGTACCCGCTCATTCTCGATATTTAGGCAGATGCAACATTTTTTTGTTGTAAATGCGCGCCTCTAAATGCATTAATGCCATCATCTGTGCTCACGTCAGCTGTCAATTTCCCTACAAAAACATTTTTCATAACATATAACAGTGGGTAAAATGACTTCATTGTATACGTTTCCATGGAGAATTAGAAAAGACAATAAACGTTTTATATAAAATGCTATTAAGCTGGCTCAGTCTAATTAAACCAGTCACCAAGTTTGTGTCTCTGACACGCCAATAACACTTATCAATAACTATTGTTGTTTTATTAATGTACATTGTAAAACATTTTTCTTTAAAATTTCTTTATCAGATATATTCATGGAGCTTGAAATCTGTGCTTCCCCCCACCTGTTTTTCTTCATTGTGTTTGAATTAAAATGTCGAGAAATTTTTTTTGAATTTTTTGTTTGAATCTCATCCAGCAGAGAATAAGCAACTGTGTTTCACGTTCAATAATTTCCTCTCATAATGTAACAAGAGATAGGTACCACAATGGTACGTTTGAGCCCAAAAAGAAATGATAAAATTAACCCATTTAATGTTAGCTTTTAAAAGTGCTCATGAGACCTTTGATATACTAAACCGAAAAAGAAACATTTAATTTTATCCCCAACCCCAGCTTCTCAAATGCAAAAAAAAATTGACTCAAGTCGCATAATTTGACAAATGCAGCACATTTGTTTCAACGCGTAGAACGATACACCTGTGCCTCGCATCGATTCGATTCACGGTACGCAGCCTGTGATACGATACATATCGATACACATATGAACTTGATTGTTGTTGGGCTTAACGCCATTTTTCAGCACACGATAGGCTATAGGCTATATATGGCGGCCAGTATTAATTGTGGAGGAAGAAACTGGGAAATCCGCGGAAAGAACCACCGACCACACGAGAAGCTAGTAGCAAGCTTACCGAAACATCCACATTCGCCGAATCTTCGACTCGAATCCACGCAGACAGATGTGAGATGGCAGTGATCTTTAACTGAGATTGCTTTAGACCACTCGGCCATTCGGAGACCCTATGATCTTGATGGTATTTCCATCTTTGGAAGGTAGGTGGTGCAATTTCATGTATATTGACATTCTGGTCCTATTTTCAGTATGCAAATTACAGAGAGACTTATAGTTATCGAGTTCGGGCATGGGAATAAGGTTGAATACCAATTAAACGTATCATAGTTTACGTCCTGCAGATGCAAAAGACTGCTCCAGCCACATGTATTTGTTATTGAAGAAGGAAAACTATTAACTACACCCAGTCCTATTCAACACATTTTTAAACTTACACCAGGTGATAAACGTGAGCAGTTTGAAATCTCCCCCACAGCTCATTCTATGCTAAATTTATTTCTCCCATGAACACCTTCATTCACTGTTTAAATATCTATATAAAAAAGAGAAATTCCATATATGATTTCCGTGTACAATTTAAGGAGAGATGATGACAGAATTTTATCCTAAAGAGACACCCCTCTTTATTAAAGAAAAAAGGAGGGGAGGAATATCGGTCAATATGTGTCTAGACTTCAATATATATATATATATATATATATATATATATATATATATATATATATATATATATATATATACCTTCCTGTTCCATTTTCTTAGAGCTCTTCTGAAATCAACATCTTTTACAAATGTCACCTCTAGTTGTAGAAGTATTAATCTGTTAAATAATTCTAAGCATTCTCTTCTTCTTTTCTTTGTATCTGTATTGTTCTGTGCTTCTTTGTGAAGGGTCATATTTACATAGCTAGCATTGCCAGCTTGATTATGTTGAGAAACAGATCTTTGTGACTGTTATGTGCAATTTTCAGAGCTCACAGAGATTATCTTTTGGATACATCTGCTCCAAATTAGAGCTTTTCACTAATGTAAACTTCTTTCCTCAAACACTACTTTATTGACTGCTATGCCAAATTTCTTATCATTTCCATAATGCTGTAAAAAAAAATTATTTAATCCATCAATGCTTGTGTTTGACCGCAGTATTAAAATAAGTATCTTTATGTTTTATTTAATTTTTAACCCTTATTTTATTCTGTTTTATCTTAACCATGGTATGGATAACTGGTTTTGTAGCATATGATCCGCAGGGTGAAACAGATTAATTAAAAAAGAGAAAATTGCAATCTACTTTTAAATTGAATATATTTTGTTAAGGCTCAGTATTCTGCCCTTTGTATATTTAATTTCGAAATACCACTGCCGTCTATATTTTGTTCCATCCAGCCTGTACATCTGACTCGTATTTAACACCATTTCGGGCTCAGATCATTCACTTGTATCACCATTAACAATTTTCCAGCTCAAATAATCTGATATAATTCATAACATTAAAAAAGTTATTGCCCTAATCACTATCATCAGCAGGTATTTGCCAAACGAAATCATGATGAACGGCGCCGGGAAGCAGATATTTTGGGTTGACGAGGTCGCCGGTATTTCGGTATTTTAAACGCACATTTGTAAAAGTTTCTTATGAATGGTTTCAAACTACGCCATAATGCTCAATGGGCACGTCGTGCTAACCAAATTTAGTTTCACTAACATTCCAGTCATGCTAGAATAACCCGGATGTGGAACTGTTCTTACCAAAAAACAGATGTCGCGACAAGAACGGTTAGATCAAAATTGAATACTTAGGCACATTTTCATGTGAGACTTTCAACGAATTTGCAGAAATGCTCAAGTTGCACTGTTCTTAAAGCGCATGAATTCGTACATCTTGTGCACGATTCGCATAATGGCACACCCTGACAGCATCTCCGTTTACGTACTTGACTTTCCCGCGAAGACTGTTGCTCTGTCAATACTTCCTGTCTGTCACGCAGAAAATAGCTACATTGATTTCTGATTGGTGGTTATTGTTTAACCTGGACTGGAACAAACAAAATAATAACAAAACCAAATATTAGCCACAAATGAAAATTCAATGCAACATTTCACTGTGCAACAAAGCTGTAACGTAGTTTTCAAATCGACCAAAGGATTCAAGAAACAATTCAAAGTAGTAATTTTGCGTGAAAATGTTTTTTTTTTTTTAAATGATGAGTAAAGTACTTTATTATACACGTGCAACACGTTTGGAATTTATGCTTAGCATACTTCTTGGTTAATATAATTAGGGGAAGGGGCAGATTCTGAACCATGTCACTTTGTGTTAACTTCTAGACGGTGAATGGATATTCTCAAATAGTCTTTTTCGGTTTTATTAATAAACATGAGTGTATGTGACTGCAAATGCTGTTTCAGACGGATTATAATTGTACAGAATACCAATGCAACTAATAATGATTATTTATGACTGCTGAAGACTGAAATAACATGCATCCGGTAAGTATCGTTTTGTATCGATTCTCTACCTTTATTGATATGTGTATCGTTTCAGCAAAAATATCGATATATCGATGAATCGTTTCACCCTTAGAAAGAATATAATTCGTTCAGCACCTTTTTCTTGTCACCAGTGTAATGGGGCAATTTTCTTTCTAGAGCAAGGCGTAAGATAATATACTATTTTATTTTGTATAGAAAGAACACAAAAGCATTCCATTTCGTCATGAACGTAGGCAGATAAAAAAGATGTTGTTAGGTTGGCATGCAAAATATATACTCACGGTTGTAATATATCATTAATCCCGTTTAAAAGACAAATGGATTCTATCAGGGTCCATTTAATGTGTAATTAGGATAAATAATCAGAATGCCTAATGAGTCTCTATTTTTATTGTGAAAAGGCCTTAGATGCTAGTCCAGTCACCATATGCTTTGCCTCAAAGTCGGCGCATTGAATAAATACAATTGCGAAATTAGATGCCTGCATATTTAAGCAAAACAACCCCCCCAAAAAAACAAACAAACAAAACAACAACAAACAAACAAAGCAGGATTTTGTGACTTGTTATTCTGGAAAAACTTGCTTTTATCAGCATGCCATAATTTGCTATCGACGATGGTCATTAGGGATATCTCGAAAGTTAAATGATGAAACAAATAACTGCAATAGTTTGATGTCTCATACTTATCATTCAAAAATGTACGGGTTGTAATTTTGATAATTGAGTCTGGTGACATTTCCAACCTTTGGGTAGTCTATGACAGTTGTAGGTTTCAGTGGCACTTTTAACACATTATTGGCTATAATTTAGTACTTCCGGCAAATAAATAAAAAATCATGATAAGGATACGGAAGAAAATAGAAACAAAATAGTCAAATTAATCTAATGCATGATTCAGAGATCCGACTAACGATTCTTGTTTGCAGAATAACACACAAACGAACATAATCTTTTTACCTGGTTTACGGTACGCATTAAATCGGGAGCATGTAACTTACCCCAAGCCCCGATTGAATAGCAATTGTAGGTCACGGGTCGCGAGATGCACATGCCCGGATTAGGTCATTGAGTGCACATATTTTAGCATATCCTGAGAAAAAGATCACGAGTAAGATGTAATGCAAACTGCATTATGACAAAGAAATATACCAACAAACAAATCTAAATCCAAAACAAGAAAGTCGTGTTTATCAAACTTCAGTTCGTACCATATAAACGCATGAATGTGTACAGTTTAAGTAAAAACAAATTTCTTAATACTACTACCTTTTCTAACTTCATATCCAGGTCATATGTCATGATTTTTGTTATGGCAAAATTTATGAACAATATTAGTCAAATATTTTGGCAAAAAAATCCCCAAACAAATTCAAGTCTGAAGAAAAAGCATTCTACAATTCTACATTACCTATGATAATATTAATGAACACAAATATAAAAAAGTATTATAAATGCACCAATCTATCACTTAATCAAAGATGTTTTCGAGTTAACTCTAAAGTTCAGTATGCTTCTTATATTCATAATCCTAGTATTTTCGGAAATCACACCAAACCAAACAGTGTAAGAATAAAACCAAGTTTGTTGGATTTAGCTAAGCAGCTTCTTTTGAAACTATTAAAGGCCTTTATAACATAACACTATTATTAATTAAAATTATTCAAGGCCTTTATAATGCATATCACAGTTAATAATTAAAATTAACCAGACCCTTTATAACAAACAACAGAGTAAATAATTAAAATTAAAAAAGGCCATTATAACACATAACACAGTAAATGAAATGAATCAAGGCCTTTATAACCCATAACACAGTAAATACAGTAAATAATTAAAATTAATCAAGGCCTTTATAACTCATATCATAGATAATAACTAAAATTAATCTAGGCATTTATAAACATAACACAGTTAATAATTAAAATTAATCATGGCCTTTATAACATAACAATTAATAAATAAACTAATTTACGACCTTTATAACACATTACACAGTTAATAATGAAAATTAATGAAGGCCTTTAAAACACATAACACAGTTAATAATTAAAATTAATAAAATCCTTAATAATAATAACAAAGTTAATAATTAAAACTAATTAAGGTTTTTATAACACATAAAATAGTTAACAATTGAAATTAATCAAGGCCTTTATAACACATAACACTGTTAATTAAAATTAATCTAGGTCTTTACAACATAAAACACAGCTAATAATTGAAATAAATCAAGGCCTTTACACAGGTAATCGTTGAAATGAATTAAGTCGTTATAGCTAATTGATATAAATCAAGGCCTTTACACAGGTAATCGTTGAAATGAATCAAGTCGTTATAGCTAATTGATATAAATCAAGGCCTTTACACAGGTAATCGTTGAAATGAATCAAGTCGTTATAGCTAATTGATATAAATCAAGGCCTTTACACAGGTAATCGATGAAATGAATCAAGTCGTTATAGCTAATTGAAATAAATCAAGGCCTTTACACAGGTAATCGTTGAAATGAATCAAGTCGTTATAGCTAATTGAAATAAATCAAGGCCTTTACACAGGTAATCGTTGAAATGAATCAAGTCGTTATAGCTAATTGAAATAAATCAAGGCCTTTACACAGGTAATCGTTGAAATGAATCAAGTCTTTATAGCTAATTGAAATAAATGAAGGCCTTTACACAGGTAATCGCTGAAATGAATCAAGTCGTTATAGCTAATTGATATAAATCAAGGCCTTTACACAGGTAATCGATGAAATGAATCAAGACGTTATAGCTAATTGATATAAATCAAGGCCTTTACAACACATCAAAATTTAATAATTGATATAAATCAAGGCTTTTAAAACATAATATAGTTAATTGAAGTGAATCTTGGCCTTTATAACATAATACAGTAAATAATTTAAATAGATCTAGACCTCTATAACACATAACACAGATAATAATTTTGCTTTCAAAATAAAATGTCAACAATTACTTGACATACATGGCACATACAACAAACACGTTTACATGCTTGGCACAAACTTCAATCACGTTTCCCTGCAGATTACGCCTGTAAGTAATTACTACAAGGCAGACCCGGTCAAACATAATACGCATCATCAGATAGAGTTTATGTTGTTTATAGCATCTGTCAAATTTGATAACCGTTAGTTCATCAGTTAAGGAGAAAATTAAACGTAATTTCAGTTTTTGCCATAGAGAAAGTCGGTCATTTTCTCATAGAGGGCGCTACGTCTGTGAGGCATAACAGACAGTTTTGTTGAAACATACATACATACATACATACATACATACATACATACATACATACATACATACATACATACATACATACATACATACATACATACATACATACATACATACATACATACATACATACAAGCATGCATGCATACATACATACATACATACATACATACATACATACATACATACATACATACATACATACATACATACATACATACATACATACATACATACATACATACATACATACATACATACATACATACATACATACATAAAGTCGGTCATTTTCTCATAGAGGGCGCTACATCTGTGAGGCATAACAGACAGTTTTTTGTTGAAACATACATACATACATACATACATACATACATACATACATACATACATACATACATACATACATACATACATACATACATACATACATACATACAAGCATGCATGCATGCATGCATACATACATACATACATACATACATACATACATACATACATACATACATACATACATACATACATACATACATACATACATGCATGCATGCATGCATGCATGCATGCATACATGCATACATACATACATGTATGCATCCATCCATCCATCCATCCATCCATCCATCCATCCATCCATCCATCCATCCATCATATTCAGCAAGAATTGGTGATAGCATTGCGTTTACTTTGAGGTCATATCATGAATGATTTTGCAAACGTTTTCTAATTTATAAGTTTATTTCCGTATTTGATGAGTTGCTAGCCAGTTTCATTTTAAAAACACTCTTATTTTTAACTTCTTATCAATACGGAAGCTATTATTTCAGCTTCCATTTTAGGGATTTTCTGATCTGTTCGCATCTGTTTCACAGCATTCAATTTAAACTGCATCGGCATGTTGTATGATGAATTTTTAAAAAGATTTATACACATTTTATAAAAGTCCATTTGATTTAAACATAAAGGTCCTCAATGTAACAAGGATTTTAAAAGCCTTTCCACACAAGTTTCAGTTCATGTTTCAGCAATAATTAATATTTAAAGAGAAAATGTAGGCAATGATATAATATGCGCTTGATTAATAGCGTTAATTTTGTTTATCAATTACATGTGGCTTGACTTATCAATATTTCCGTCGAAACAGTTTATCCATTTTCTAGGAGAGAGCGCTGAATCTGTGACGCATAATCAGCATTTCCAGTTGTTGCCATTGTCAGAAACCCTCCTCGACTTTGTTGGGGTGATTTTTTTTCTGTTTTGGTTATCGACCGTGTAATTTGCCCCGATCGAGTAAATATCAACATAAATTGTGAAAATTATAGGAGGAATAGATAAAGATCTTTGCAGGTATATGGAACATAATAAAACGAGCCTCATTTTATAAATAAAGACAAGATTTAATCAAAATTTATAACAATAAAATTCATAAACAATTGTGATAATTAATGACCATTGAAAGATCCACCTTTTTCTTTTTGCATTAATTTATTCAACGATTTTCAAATAAATATATACTTATACCAATAGCCGATCTATTAAGTGATATAATTAATTCATCATTACATCAAGTGAAAGCTCGAAAACATTGCCTTGTACAGACTCATAACCTGATGGCCTTGATTCAGTCCAACTTTACAAAGACTCTTTCTTTGACTTCCTTATGCCTGTAAGCCAGGGTCATCTTCACTTTTTCCACTATTTTTTTTTTTATAAATTCTCAGGTATCTTGCCTCTTTCGGTCTCACCTTCCAAAACTAAACAAAGAAGCCCTAGACCTTCCATCAATTTATACTCGGGGAATAGATCAATACCCCCTCGTTATGTCATATCTAGTTATATCAGAATTCAAACATATATCAACGAATATCTGGTCTAAATAACCATGACAGACCGTAGACAAACCTAGTTTCACAAAATTAATGGTCCTGCTAATGGCTTTCCAAACACACCACTGAGACATTAGTTCCAGACTCCTGTCAATTACACAAATGAATTTATGAAATTCTTTTCGTGGGTTAACTAAAGCATTATGACGAATACACACAATCTGGTATTCATCATTCGTGACCTCGTATAAGGTCAAGTCAGATAATTCATACGGATTCTCGTAACTTATCTCAACTAAAATAAGGCATGAAATTATATATATATATATATATATATATATATATATATATATATATATATATATATATATATATATATATATATATATATATATATATAAAGAATACAAATCATATGGCGAATAACAACCCTCTCAAGCGTACTGGATCCACCAAGGGATCACGTTTGTCAGGGATTAATTAAAATAGATGCAATAAACTGACGACGAACAGTACGAAACTAGTAACTAACTAGCCTAAGCGCTTTCGACTCTTAATGAGTCTTTTTCAAAGGCAAATACAAAACATAGTTACGACAAACAAATAAACACAAAAACGTTGCGTTTGTAAACCTCTACATTTCTATCTTGTGAAGATAGAAATGTAGAGGTTTACAAACGCAACGTTTTTGTGTTTATTTGTTTGTCGTAACTATGTTTTGTATTTGCCTTTGAAAAAGACTCATTAAGAGTCGAAAGCGCTTAGGCTAGTTAGTTACTAGTTTCGTACTGTTCGTCGTCAGTTTATTGCATCTATATATATATATATATATATATATATATATATATATATATATATATATATATATATATATATATATATATATATATATAATTTCCTATAATAATCGAGACTATACATTCAAATGATTTGTCAACGTATATAACAATATTATTACACGAATTCAGATAAATAAACTCAACACACTTATACTCATATCAAGAAAATTGATCTACGAATATAAACAAATAACTCCATGCAATTACAAGCAAAAATATCAAACAAATCATCATAGTAGTATCAACGAATTAAATAAAATTGGTGCAAACTCCTTGTGCTTTCAAGCTCTTGCTTCCAGAAGTGTGTCTGTCGATTTTCCAGACAATCTATTCCCCTTGATAATGATATGAGTGAATTTGCTTCTTAAATTCAACTCGTAGTCATTTGCGATTATTTTGTTTTGTAGAAAAACGTAGACTGATTTAGAATGTAGCGATTAGCACATTTAAACCTAGAGGTTTGATGTGGAACCACGCCCTCTTTACAGCGTGACCAATCCAAATCAAAAATATTTCCTGCATAAACTAGTTTTAAGCAATGCAGTTCGTCTGACAACTTAGATTATCTAATACTGTTTCCTGCAATATTTCAAATCTGATAATTCCGCTACAGATCGTTAGTTAACCCCGACTGTCCTGTTTAAACAAACGTAGCCTCAATTAAAAATCGCTAAACTCATAACATATACGGTACCAATCCTTGCATTATAGCGATTTGAACACGCGCAGGTCCCCATAAATCTAATTAATCGAACAATTGTCTAGCTAAATGTGTTCTACAGAGATCGACATAAACATTTGCCCCATTACAGCCATACTAGTGCAGTCAGACGTATTGAACGATCGTCATGGGTATGTTTGTTTGTTTGCTTGCTTGCTTGTGTGTGTGTGTGTGTGTGTGTGTGTGTGTGTGTGTGTGTGTGTGCGATAGAGAGATGGGTGGATAAATCGTGGATATGTCTTTTGTACTAGTATTGAAAATTCTAGCAAATCAGCCATAAACAAGGGAAAGAATAAATAGTGTTCATCAACAATTTTAAGTTAATGCAGTAATGATAAAAAAAATTTTACGATACATAATATACGTGATATATATATATATATATATATATATATATATATATATATATATATATATATATATATATATATATATATATATATATATATATATATTAAAAATCATTCACTATATCATTGATCAGTCTTTCGACGTTATTGTGAATTGTCAGTATCGAATTTTTTTTTACCTACCAGCACTATTAAAATAAAAAAGCAAAGTATTCACCAAAACAGTTTTGACAAACTTAAATATTTCATGTATATGTCAGAGGTCTTCCAACGGCAGTAGTCGGAAGATGAAGATGCTTTCCCAACGGCTACGACGACGGGAAAAGACAGCTTGGGATTTTCGTAACCCAGCTAGGGGTCAACAGCCTTACTGCCTTGTTGGTTACCTGGGGAGAGATGAAGGCTAAGTGAGTAAATCCTAACAAATCCAGAGTGGAGACCTTATGGCGTTTTGATGTCCAGCAAATCATGCAGCTAAATTAGTTAACAACTGTCTTGGTACCCTGTTTCTATTAGACTACATCGGTGACATCAAGAAGGGAACCCTGATAATTGGGAAACTCAGGGTCTCCATATTAACCTGCCCAGGCCTATGGCCTCGAAAGGTAACTGCGGCATTGCTTCAAAGTGTCGAAACAACGCGGAAGGCAGTAGTTACCGGTTATATGTCCTAGCTCGATTGGCGTATAGAAAGAGCCGAAGTGGATGCCTCAAACGCCGAGTGAGTTCCTCGTATCTCAACCGACAACTATTGCCCGCCACAAAAAATGCAGCCCTATACAATGATGTGTTGTTCCGCCACAGCCTGCCTGCTTCGGTGGGTACTGACAACTCACAAATTATACTTGACAAACGTACTGAAATCATTGCTCCAGACAAGACAAAGACGAACGGAAAGAAGAAACCAGTTTTAAAATATGAAGCTGGAGTGACATAATCAATACAACTAGACTGTTCTAAGACCTTCAAACAGCCAAAGATGCACGCAAAAACTGCTTTTATCAATATCGAGCTACAAGGACTAAACGTTGATCCGTCAACAAACATGCCTTGCTTGCATTGACTGGATATCGTAAAGAGATGACTGTACCTTCTTTTGACAAGGTAAATGTTCAGAAGAAACAAGTGAATACGGTGTTGTCATCAAAGTAAAAAACACACTCCTGGAGATGAGCCATCTGCTTCAACAGGCATGGCACTAGTGTCCAGGAGAAATAGGAGGTAATGTAGAATGCAATCTGTAGGGCAGGCCTAACCTGTCTTGTGAACAGCAGTAGAAGACCAATATTTGGTTCGAGAGAAACTCTTGTGAAATGATCCCACTCATTGAGGCCAAGAGTGCCCCACACCAGAAAACTTTAAAAGCAGTCAGACTTCAATAGACACTATGCACATGATTTTGTGCTGCAGCTATGTCGTAACATTTAGATATAGACAAAACCAGAGGCATTGTACGATGGAATTAAGAAGGTAACATGCCCTATTTCGAAAAGGACACATTTATAAAAATCATTCACTGCAGTAACCATAAATGATCGCAACAAGTAAATGAAGCGGTGGGTAGCAAACTTCTCGGAGCAGCATTCACAGGAAAACATTGATACAGCCCTCAATGCCATTGAGAGCTTACCTACATTCGACAGACACGACAATGAACGAACTATTGATGAATTCAACAACGCCATAGATAATTGCAAAAGGAGAGTCTCCGGGGAAAAAAGGATTGCACCTGCAGCTGTTTGATGTACAAATCTATCCTGCTCAAATATCTCCACGACTTTCTGTGTCTATATTGGAATGAATGTGAAGTACCATAAGATATGAGAGACGCTAACATCATCACTCAAATTGAAAACAAAGGAACAGGATGATTGCAGTAACTAGAATGTTTTTCTGTCTCTTTCTCTCTGTCTCTGTCTCTGTCTGTCTCTCTCTCTCTCTCTCTCTCTCTCTCTCTCTCTCTCTCTCTCTCTCTCTCTCTCTCTCTCTCTCTCTCTCTCTCTCTCTCTCTCTCTCTCTCTCTCTCTCTCTCTCTCTCTCTCTCTCTCTGATGAGGAGCACAGGAAACATGTTTGCTCGAATTGTCCTGAATAGACTTCAGAAACTTATGAATCTAGTCTACTCTGTGGAATAGTGTGGCTTCAGAGAAGAAAGGTGTACGAACGATATGATTTTCTTACTTAGAAAGCATAAGAAGTGCAAGGAACAGAGAATACAACTCTACATTGCATAGACCGACCGCATAAAGGGTTTCGACTTTGTAAGCAGTATAAATAACTATAGAATTAACATCACGTCAACCATTTTGAATTCAAAATAACACGTTAAATGGTCGTACATCATCAAGTTAGGTTAGTAATGATGTGTGTTGGATGATCATGAAGCGTGCTATATCCGCACAATGATCAGCAATGCTAAATTCCCATAGTACTCCAAACCAGCCAACAATGTTAAACATATGGACGTTTCTATGCATTAAATTCCAATTAGACCTCATAGTGGCCTGAAAGTGGATTTTTTTTTCTTCACATGACTCCATACAATTCCCAGTGATCCCATAGTGGCCACAATAAATATCCACAGTAACTGATTATTCAGATTGCAAAGAAAAATCGCTTGAGATGAATAATTATGACCATTAGCATAAAGGCCAATGCATCATTGAATTCGTTATATGGGTATCCGAAATAATTTGCGACGGCGATACAGCAATAATGCTTGTATTGATACTATGTATTCAGTTGGGATGGGCGAATCGTCAAAAGGGACAATTTTAGCATCTACTGTAATTTTGCTAATGATGGATAAACCAGTCAATAGAGACTTAACGATAATCGTGATAGACTCCGAGTGTCATCCCATAATATGAGAAATGAAACTGGGAAATATGAATGCAATAGAATCGATAGAAGTGAAAGTTATCACATACTCTGTGTCAAATAATGATATTGAATAGGAATGCCATTTCATTTTGGTATAACCTGTGTAAAATGGCTTGCGTATAAACATAACTCGAAAGTACTTACTAGCTTGCGTATAAACATAATTCGAAAATACTTACTGGCTTGCGTATAAACATAATTCGAAAGTACTTACTAGCTTGCGAATAAACATAATTCGAAAGTACTTACTGGCTTGCGTATAAACATAATTCGAAAGTACTTAACTGGCTTGCGTATAAACATAATTCGAAAGTACTTACTGGCTTGCGTATAAACATAATTCGAATGTACTTACTGGTTTGCGTATAAACATAATTCGAATGTACTTACTGACTTGCGTATAAACATAATTCGAATGTACTTACTGGTTTGCGTATAAACATAATTCGAATGTACTTACTGGCTTGCGTATAAACATAATTCGAATGTACTTACTGGCTTGCGTATAAACATAACTCGAAAGTACTTACTAGCTTGCGTATAAACATAATTCGAAAATACTTACTGGCTTGCGTATAAACATAATTCGAAAGTACTTACTAGCTTGCGAATAAACATAATTCGAAAGTACTTACTGGCTTGCGTATAAACATATTTCGAAAGTACTTAACTGGCTTGCGTATAAACATAATTCGAAAGTACTTACTGGCTTGCGTATAAACATAATTCGAATGTACTTACTGGTTTGCGTATAAACATAATTCGAATGTACTTACTGGCTTGCGTATAAACATAATTCGAATGTACTTACTGGTTTGCGTATAAACATAATTCGAATGTACTTACTGGCTTGCGTATAAACATAATTCGAATGTACTTACTGGTTTGCGTATAAACATAATTCGAAAATACTTACTGGCTTGCGTATAAACATAATTCGAATGTACTTACTGGTTTGTGTATAAACATAATTCAAGAGTACTTCTGGAATAAACCATCGATGCACAAGTACTCTGAATTGTTAAGTGTAGAAATAATAAAATAATATGTTTACAAACGATATTTGTGAATGAAATGTTTAACAAAAAGAATATATTATTATTTCTAACGTAATTTATGACAAAGATTGTCCATCTTCTCCTTTTCTGCTTTGACAATTGCAATGTTGAATTAATGTTCAAAGTTTTCCATGTAGCATTTGATAACCACGCATTATTTGTTACAGTTGTAATATGTGTTCAACAAGCATGTCAGCTCTTATGATAATGAACTGATGAATTTAATTTAATTTAATTTAATTAACAATATTTTGTAACATTATAGGACTAAATAATAAAAGGAAGAGCATTAAAACTAGCTTACAAACAATATATCAAAAATTCATAACGATATATCAAAATCTTCAAAAAAGATCAAATTCATTTTTATCTCGTTCTCACGTCAACTCAAAACGCGGTGCATTTCTTGTGCTGCATACTCAATAAATAATCATGAATTCAGACTACATCTTTCATTTTCTTTTCGATATTTATACCAAAGTAATTTTACTGCATAAAACGTTCCCGATTCCATTTTATTATCATGAATGTCTTATGACATCAGTTCCAGTTTAAATTATACTCACTTCAGCATAATTAGTTTTGTTTGTTTCCAAAATACTTTGACTTAGTTCCAAATATCCATTGCAAAGAATCGTTTTATTTACCATTTACATTACAATCTTGAAGTGCCTGGAGATACTTTTTGCAAGAAATAGGAAGGTCTTATTTATGCTATGTCAGAGAAAATGAATGCTATGCGCCTAAGGAATGCAATTAATATCTCGTTGTCCTTGGCCTGTACTTTGGGCACTATTTAACAGAAAGGGAAAAACTTCTAAACAAATTATTTGTAACTTGCATACATACTTAAGTACAACATAGATTATAGAAGAACCTACCGGAAAAGTATGCAAAATATATTATTGAACGAACAAAAAGATACATCTATTTAGCTATCTTTTTATTTACCTACAGATCTCTCTCTCTCTCTCTCTCTCTCTCTCTCTCTCTCTCTCTCTCTCTCTCTCTCTCTCTCTCTCTCTCTCTCTCTCTCTCTCTCTCTCTCTCTCTCTCTCTCTCATCCTCATTACGGTAGTTTCCACGATCCAGCAAAATTACAGCCATACACCATGAAGCTTCATTTTCATAGTTTTTATGATCATTTTGGTTCAACGTTCTGCAAGCAGCAGTAGGTTATAAGCTGCTATGATTGAATCATCAGTGGAAATGCTTGTCGTTAAAAGTTGAATCCAAATCTGGAATCCTAAAACGGGCATGCATGCAAGCACTTTGTATCAACAAACATATAATGAACATTATCAACTTTCAATTCTTAGCTCGAAAAAATTGTTGCGTTAGTGTTCACGAAATAGAGAGAAACTCTATTATTACGAGGATCACTCTATGAAAAGCGCACTTGTTGGAATATATATTACATTTAGGTCATGTTGTACTTGCACGAGTTTGAGATGCTATGTACAAAAGAGCATATGAAATGTTATTCATTCAACACCATTAGATGCCGCTTATTGCTTTAAACTTTTCTTTCCACCGAGGTTGGCATATACACGTGTGATTGTAAATGTTCATACCATCTGCTTTCTTACAATTGGATAATGCATTTAATATACTGATCGACTATCTTTTATTAGGAAGTCATTCAAGATATGAATAAAGACAGCGTCTTGGCGCTGCCATCTCAAACGTGTTTTGGTCTTGTATCGGTAGCTGTTGAATCTATTATATATTCTCTTTCTTGTGTATTGGTAGCCCATGAGTCTATGATAAGTTATTTTGGTCTTTGCATCATGGCATAAGCTCCAATACATTGCAGAGACACATTGATTAATGAATCAATCTAAAACATTTGCCGCGTCATGAACAAACAAATTCAAGAGATATCATCCTAGTTTTAAAACAAATGGAACCTCCATCCATGCACGTTGCTTCGTTCGTTTCATTCCAGGTTTAGATATGGATCAAGCGAAAGCAATTAACGATAGTTATTAATATCATTTTTGAAGTTATTAATACAGTGCAGAAAGGATTTTTGAAGTCTCACATTGAAATGTAATGACGAGAAACATTAAAGTTTACATTAACAAGATACCGTAATTCTGGCTTAATTTTTTCCGAGCATTAAGGATTCGTTTTGTAATCTTAACATTCATCGAGGGACAAAGGTTATCCACATAGTTACTGAGTAGCTGACTTACTTGAAGCATTTTACATCGTAAGTAGTAATATGTGGCATCATGGGAAGAGACGAATTAACATCACGTAGTTGGTATAAGTTAGATGTCACTATAGGAACAAACCGGAAATCCTATGTGAATTACTACGCATGTTTACATGGACAAAACACACATGGGACAAACAGGAATTTAAAATAGGACCAGTTTTTTCCCCAGACTACTTTGGACATTACGAGATATACCGGAATTAACATTACGCCATAGGTTTATATGGAGATGCCATTCTCTGTGGGGGGGGGGGACGGGAACAGAAATGTTATAATTAATAATGGGAAAAGGGTCAAAAGTTTTACTATCGCACACAGGGGTAGGGAGTGTTGATAGACACAATAGTGTACCCTCTCAGGAGAGAATTGGTACTGAGTTTTAAGTTTGATATTTGGTGTGCAAAGACAAAGAAACTCTCATACACATCTAGCTAGCCTTGTAAAGGGTCTTTGAGTCTTTGCTACAGGTAACTCAGCAGTGGTCGCATTTCCCTTTCGTGCACCGCAAAACGCACATCTTTGTCCAAAGTCATTTCTATTTTTCTTTCAAAGCGTCTTGGTGAAGACCCGCTGCGGTGGGATAGTGGTTAGAGCGTCCGTCTCGGATGTGGAAGGTCGTGGGTTCTAACACCGGCCGAGTAATACCAAAGACCTCTAAAAATGGCACTAACATTAAGAGGTTAGTATATGCTAGCATTACGAGGTTAGTGTTAGAAGTGGTCGGCCTGGTGTCGGGATAATGTGACTGGGTGGGACATGATACTATATAGCTGCGACACGATACCCTAGAGCACTACAGACGTCGGTGGTTCTGAAAAGTGCCGTTTTGTCAATGAGTGGTCATGGGTTTTACTGTCTGGAAGGACACGACGCATCTACATGGGTTTCATTGTCTTCATTTTACATTCCACTTTTCCTTACTTATGTTATTATTTTTATTGTTGCTGCTGATGTTGCCGTCTATGAGATTCCTGATATCTATAAGTCAAATGAATTCTCAAAGCTGATTTTGAAAACATGACTTTTTATCACTTCTGTCTTCCATTCTTTCTCTTTTCTTTTGCTAAAGAAGGTGTTGATATCACCTTTTGGCACAAAGTTTAATTTCGTCTCCTTTGGGAGTAGGGGACGTGTTAACAAGGAAGTTGCTATTGTACCTAGGTATTGGAGCAGACGAGTTTGCAACACTTCTCGTTTGTCTTCTTCCTTACCCGCGGTAATGTCTCCCTTATGTACTTTATCTTCTCATTTCGTCATAATCTTGAAATCGGAGTAGATTTAACGCTTTCTGGTGAATAGTTGAAGACTTTGCAATGCTTGCCCATACAGTACATATTGGCGAATAGTCTGTTTCTGACAAACCGGTTCGAACCATCAGTGATTATAACTCTTATTGTAAATTTTACATTTCGAAGAGATTAGAATTAGAAGACAAATGAGATGTCCGTCGTTCCTGCGAACGATGGGGTTACATCCCTTATTTGTATCAAATTAAATATGTATTTTTGTCATTTCATAAGACCCAAGGAAAAAGTGTGATGTCTTTACTGGAAAAGTTTTCTTTTTATATTATTAGATATGATCCAATTGTTGCGGTAAACTCCTCCCTTCAACTTATTTGTGGCTAGTTTACTGGTTTTGGCTTTTGTTTCTAGAATTTGCCCGGTATCGAGTAAGGACAATACAATGTATGAACTTATGAGTGGAATAGATAAATAATTTGCTCTGATATATTGAACATAACAACTCAAGCCCCCGTTGAAACTAAAGGCAAAATTTAATCAAATTTCAAAAACAATAAAATTTTACAAACAAATAATATAAACGTTACAATTCGAAAGATACACTTCTTTATCTTCTTTTTCAAACTAATAATGGCATTTCAAAATGTAAATAAGATTATAAATTAGCCGATTCTGTTTACGATAGAATCAAATAATCATTTAACCGAGCGAGAAAATCAAATAACACTGCCTTGTATCGATTCATATCGTGGTGTTCGATTCCGTCCAAAAGGTCCACTCGGACTGTTTCTCTGGACTCCCTTTTCGCTCTACATTTTTCCCCCAAATTTTTAGTATCTCGACTTATTTTCCTTTTTGTCTTTCCACTTTGTTTTTCTTATAGCTTTTATGTACCGCGGGTCAAAACGTCTATGTCGTATAAAGGATGCAATTCTTCTTTGCATTTCAGTAGAATCTGTAAGATCTCTCAGTAAATGCATTCTATTAGTCAGGAGGCAAACTCTCTTTTGAAGTATTTATGGGGATAACAATTAGGACCTACCAATGGAAGGTGCAACTGCACGGAGGCCATATGGCATATTCTAGAGAAGCTCTCTTTACACTCCCATTAGTGGATCTTTGCACTACAACTAAATCCATGTATTTTGTCTTTTCGCCCCGAAGAGACAAATCTTGCTCTGGTTAACGATTTTGGTACTTGGTATTCAATCCAGATCTTTGGGCCAGTTTTTGAAGGTCATAATTCATTCGACTTTCAAAGCATCAATAGCCTGGGAAATGCACGAGAAACGTATATTCTTCTTTGATTGTACATTCTGATGAGCTAGTCGGTAGTGAGTGAATGGATAAAATCCATAGATAGGTAAATGCATGTCATCAGTTTTGGCAGTAAAGCAGAAAGGTTGTGCTGCGTCGCTTTCGCTAGTTTAATGGTATGGCATACGAACGGCATTTCTATATACAGTAGAGGAAAGGCAGAGTAGGGCTGCATCGCTGATGTCGCTTTGCATGGAATTAGTCTGATCGTACTCGAGTTCATTACTGAATTTAGAATCTGTAGTGGATCAATTTGAGGCTGCTGTGTTCAATAGCTCATCATATTTCTAAGTCGGTGTTTGTATTCGTAATGAAGTGTGTGTCCCGTTCTTTGTTTTCTCTTTGATACTGCAAGGTCAGAGTATCCGTACGGTACAATTTTGTAGTCTGGAAGAATCACTGGCATCTGTTAGACAATCTAATAGACTTTTCTAAAGGTCGACTGACGATTTGGTGATTTACAAATGTACAGTTTTGTGTGTATCCAATGTGGTCATACAAATGTCTTAATCCTAATCTTGCACATCAACGTTAACTACTTAATTCAATCAATTGTTTAATGTCAGCCCATTGACTTTGCATTTGGCATGTACTTGTCCCTTTCGGCTCCCGTATTACTATCTGTAATTTTTCGTACCACTGCTGGCAAAACTTACAATAGCTTCTTCTGGGTAGTCTTCTGTCCACTCGCCTCGACGGTCTCCTTCGATGTTTGGCTGATGACTATAAGGGCGATGTGTGTACATTAAACTATCGATGTTAAAGTAAAGGAATCAGTATCCTAAATGATTCAATGCACAACATTTTAAATAGGCATTGGCTTTCGCATACTAAGTAATGATATTTCCAAACTCGGAAGGCTCGGGGGTGGGGAATCGTGTACAAACTTTGTCACTTCTTCGTAATTTCACAACAAATCTCCACAATTTATTTTAACTTGAAATATGTATAAGATAGTTAGACATACTTACACACGTACAAAACAGAATCATGAAAAGGGATTTAAGTTTCGTTTGAATTGGTAACCATTATATAGAATGTCATTTCTAAAAGATATAGGTAGCATTGAAAAGGGCTGGTGACGGTCTTTTTTATAATCACAAAAAATACTTATGGGCTTTACTGTATTAAGCTGTTTCTACGGCCAAGTCCAAATCCTCTTGCTACAGCTGCTGCTGATTTATTTGTGGTAGTAGTGGTGGTAGTAACTGCTGATGCTTCTGTATATGAATTTCATTGTTGGTCATGACTAGGATCACACACACAGACATCTCGAACAGAGGAGTGCGTTTGGAGAGGCAAGGATGTTGAGTGGATTTTAGTCGGCAGACACTCTGTGAGCCCATGTTTAAGAAGACAAGTGACGCGAATACACTTGTCAACCGACTTGGTTAAGAAACAGCAACGGCGCTTGTCAGGCCCACCCAGATTTCTACAAAAGAGAGATTCATATTTGCCAAATATTCGTGTTTGTGTATGTGCTCTGTATGTCTATTTCTACCCCTTTTAGCTCTTCTCTTACGATATGTGTAAAAACTTGAAGTAGTGCCTCTATGGTTAGTATATGCTCATTTTCATCTCTGTTATCTTTACATTGACAGAATTGTACAGTATTTTACGATACCGAACCCTTCATATCGCACGCATGTGTACAACACTTGTGTCCAATAGTAGTGTACTGTATTATGAACTACATAAATAAATTAATTACATTCAAAGTTCTATGCGCTTTAGATATTTGTTGATTAATTTGTTTCTAAATGAACTAAGGTAGCTTTTTCATTTACTGCCACAATCAGCTGCTTTTCAATATTCCGCGTTGACGTTTTTGATACAATGTTTCAGATTTAGGATAGCAATAGACGCCATACAGGTCATAACATTGCTGGTGTCCCTACAAAGAGCATGCACGTGACAAGGCATAAACATGTCTTCTTTAGCTGATACAAATAATGGCAAAAAATATACTTAGTTTTTACATTCTAAATTTCGTCAAAACTGTACTTTAATTTTGATAAAATTTCCAACTGCAATACAATTTTCCTTACTGCACTCAAAATGAAAATAACGTGATATTCCATCGCGACTTTTTGATAATTACAGTTCATATTTTCCCTAATTATCATTCCAAACATTTAATGACAGAACAGAAACACGCTTGCAGATAAATACGATTTCCCGAAGGCACCTAGAGTGATTCAATTTAAGGGCAACTCTAACAATGTAACAATGTAGCCTGAACTAAGATCAGCCAAATTTAATAATATTACAATGTGGCCTCAGCTGATGTCAGAAACTTCTAATAATACAGATGTACCCACAATGTTACAACATGTGTATAATTTTAACATATGATTACCTGTTTGTACCTAGAGTGGCATCTCCATGCAATCTTAAGGCGTAATTAACATACGATATACTGTTTATCAAAACGATGACATATAATATGAACCTACTGCGTAATGTTAATTCTCGTACGTACCTCCTCAGGGTGCCACATATAACTACTTTTGTAAATTGCTCTCGTATAACAGTTGTTTCTTCTGGTACAGAAATAGACCTATCTTGAATAATGTGCTGTTTGACTGACTGGTGTATTTTCTAAGTTTGTTATCTTTACTGTTCACTGCACGTTATCTAAATTATTACATGGGATGAATCCGTGCAAAGTTTTGGCAATTCACTTTGCAAAATATCCATGTCCTTTTTTAATTCTTTTTAGATGTTTTCTTCCATTACTCGAATTAGCGACCCTGCCCTTCTAAAATGGCTTCCACTTATTTATATAGAAAAAAAAATGCGATTTTTCTGATCAGATACTGTGAAATAAGTAAACCAGATTTGGTGACTATGATTTCAAAACTTTTCGAACTAAACAAGCTCATCGTCAGGGGCTCATACATGTAAGAATCACTAGGGTATTTTACAACAAGAGCAAAAATAAACTTGTACAAAAATAATAGACGAGAGGGTGTTATGTATGTATGTATGTATGTATGTATGTATGTATGTATGTATGTATGTATGTATGTATGTATGTATGTATGTATGTATGTATATATATATATATATATATATATATATATATATATATATATATATATATATATATATATATATTACGTGACAAAGGCTCGTACTCAGTAACAAAGAAAATGGTGAAAGCCTACAAGCTTCGTATATTTTAACAAAACAATTTATTTTCCTAAACAATAATGATAATATTGGTAAACAGGAATTACAGTCTGTGAATATAATCCAAAATTTGATCATAAGAATGAAAACTCAAGTCCTATCACTAAATATATAAGAATCCAGGTTCGAGTCCCGACGACGTACAAGTATGGAAGGCGATGACGTCAGATGTAGTCCAATGTATGAATTATCAACAATTCCTCACTTAAATTACAGCATTTGTTTCCAAATAATTCCAGAATAAATTTCCATGAATATCTTTTAGAATCTTTATAGAAAAGTCAACGTGTTGAGTTATCAAAGGTAGTAAATCACAAAATCCGAAAATCAGACGAAGAATAAACCACTTTGGCAGCAAATTAAATAATACACCTTGTTCCTTCAAGGCGTTGAATGACTGTCTAAAAAAAATATTAGAAATGCGTATTTAATACACCAGACATCATTTCAATTCTCGCTGGATTGGTCATGTGGTATCTTACAATCCAATTTTTCCCCACTTAAGAACAAATCATAGATAAAAGTTGTTTACACACAGTGATCACGCAAATAAAGTATGTCCCTGATACTGACCAATCATTTTAACGTCGTGTTGACATTGTAGCCAGAGCGAGACAAACTAGAGTAACTAAATGATAATTCTCACGTAATACTACTTCGTCTTAAATAAACAACATTAAAAGAAAATATCTAATTACTGAAAAGGAATTTCGAATCTGATAAAAATATTCATTACATTAAAATGTAATGAAATAAAAAGAATTCTAAAATTTACATGCAAACAATTTAATCACATATACGTAATATACGTTATATATATATATATATATATATATATATATATATATATATATATATATATATATATATATATATATATATATATATAAAACAGACAGACAGAGACAGATAAACAGACAGACAGAAAGACAGAGACAGACAGATACGTATACACACATACATGGCCGTATAATAATCACTCAAGTAGCGTGCAAATAACGTCCGTCAAGTTTCGTACCTAGATATAAATAAACACGTGTTGTGCTGTAATGATGGTATAAGATAAACAAGTGCTGGAAAAGTAAATAAAAACAGCAGATGGGAATAAACAGTAAATAAATTAACCAATGTCTCATTAAATACTATTATCTCTAAGTCAATAAACCACTAATAGCAATTATCAGACCGCACATTATGTCTATTCTTTAATGCCTTAAGTCACTTAAGTTAGTACCTGATAGAAGATAGATAATTTTATGAAATATGGCAACATTTTTAACGTAATATCGACATATTAATTATTACAAGGATGTACATCATAACGGATATCCTGCACTTCATGAACAAAGTAATTAATTAGTCTTCAACAATGCATGTTCAAGTTAAATTATATGATTCAGATGTTTGAAGTGCAAAGATATTGCCATATTACCAAATTATATACAGCATAAACTGTGTGATTCGATTTAGTTTAACTTTGAAGACGTTTCTTACTCTAAAGACTGTAGCATGTTGTTGTCTAATTGTGACATTTCAAGTATTTATGTAGCAAATAGGCATTGGTCTGTAAGTCTTCTGGCCGAGTGGTCTAAAGCGCTCTCCGTTACGGATCACTGCCATCTCACCTCTGTCTGCGTGGGTTCGAGTCTAGGATTCGGCGAATGTGGATATGTGAGAAAGCTTGCCAGTAGCTTCTCGTGGGTAGGTGTTTTTTTCCGCGGATTTCCCGGTTTCTTCCTCCACCATTAATACTGGCCGCCATGAATAGCCTATCATGTGGTGAAAAATGGCGTTAAGCCCAACAACAACAATACTTTACATATCTTATGCCATCCTTCTCTTATAGAAATGGTAACCCTAAGAATAGGAAATTTGGGAACAATGACTGAAAAATTGACCTTACGCTAGATGATAGATCGCTCCGCCAACAGAATCACGTGACTAGACACCACCTGTTAACTTCCGACAATCAAGCAAGGAAATATGTTTCAGTTTAAGTGATATACGTATTAAAAAATATTTGTATTATTACTAATAGTGTATAATTACAAAGTTGACAATATTTATATTTGTAGTTCAAGTTCAATTAGTAATAACCTATGTGTTTTACTCAGTAAGAAAAGACATTTTGAATGTTATATAAATTATTAATGTAAAATGAAATTCTCTCCCAAAAATGCTAATTTATTTAGCATAAAATCTTATCCTTATTAAACTTATCTGGCTTATGTTTATGCTGCCTTGGAAGTAAACAAATTGAAAATTAATAACAAAATCCTACATAATTACTGTTAGAAGTATACCGTTATCCATAATAATGTTAAAGTTCTACTTTTTGTCGGATGGAATTTTAATCAATGATGTCTGTTGTATCCAAAACATGTAATTGCATGCTTAATATATCGGACGATAATATCGGAAGCCATTGTTTTTTGTATTTCTTTATTATTGCAACATTGTTGTATCCCCACCCCTCCTTTAGACCATTGAGAAAATAAAAGAGTCACTCAAGTGTCTGAAAGATCGAGATGATAAATCATATTTTTAAGACAAGCCAACATTAAAGTCAAAATTTGCAAACTTTCAATAATGCAATCCGGGGTTCAAAATAATCCCATACAAGAAAAATAATATGCATCAAAGCCCGAAATTTAGGGAATTCTGTGCTCGTTTTTTAAAAACATTTGTTTATGTACATATTTTCAGTTTCAGTTTCTTTTATTTAAACCATCAACATGACATGTTTTTCTGCATACTTTTACGCAATGACAAATCTTGTTATTGTCATCTATTTCCATATCAGCTGATCGTACACGTGACCATGAAATAGACTTTATCAAAGTTTTGTCTATGTTTCGGGAAAGGAATAAATCTAATTCCTCTGTTTAGACGATCTGGATATCGACTGTAAGAGTTACATGGCTACCGATGACTCATTTTCACCCTTATCAATCGAGAAATAAACAAGTCATTGCAAAATTGGTAAATACTTATCGTTATCAATTCATTATTGCCACAGGCAGCTTGTCGGAGGAAAATGGCGGACAAAAACAATGCCTTGAGGTGTGTCTAATTTACGTTCGCTGATTGGCTAATGGTTCGGCATAAGTGACAAGTGGCGAGAAGTCAGTTTGGTTTGCCTTCTCATGTACCTCCACCACCACCACCACCCCATCACACGACCAGCGAGCTTCAGACCACACGCACTAAAGTACGCACCAAAAACACATTAAATTCTGTCAGAGGAATTGTTAGACACAGTGCAGGCGCAGACAAACAATGCAGGGACACATGAATACTATCTGGCCGCAACGCCAACACGCGAGCAACAGATGGTATCATATAATTACCAACCCAATATCTTCTAAAAGGCGGAGAAAAGTATTTTCTACCAATAGATTAACTTGCGATGGATTCAAAAATAAAAGCAGTAACTGTTATCATCTATTTCACCTAGGGAAGCTTTTGATTTGAAGATTAGTTTCATTTTCGCAGCTCAAGTTACTCGTATCATTAACTTTTATCGCTTTTAAATTAAATATGTCATTTTCTTTCATTGTATATCTCCGTAGCTAAATACCTCACAATTTTTGTTTGTAAATCAATATATAAAGAGATTGTGTTGTTTGTACTGGTTTTTGTCAAACGCTTATCTGCCTTTTTCACATTCGTTCTATCCTTTCTACTGTAATCCAATAACTGAAGTATTCTTAATTACATTTGACCTCCCGCTGTACCTAATAAGTTC